>JAJKFJ010010067.1:0-14100 GCA_027382625.1 Tetmemena sp. SeJ-2015 | reverse complement strand
TTAGATGGAGCAAACATACAAAATTAGACAAAATGAGCTATAGTAAATATTAAATTAGTAATATTTTAAGTTTTCTTCTAAGCCTAATGATAGCTTTGAAGTTGATTAAATTTTCCAGAATAACTCCAAAGCCTTACCAACTGATTTTGTGAACCACAACTTACCATCTTCAGATATCTAGCAATCTACACACTTAGCTAATGAGTAATGTGATATCATAGAGAATTAAGAAATCATCCATGAGACTTTAGAGAAAGAGTCGCAGACTGAGGAGATATACACCAAATACTCACAATATATCAAGTCCAGAGAGTACAAATCAAAGATGAGAGACAGATCTCATCAAGCTAATGAAGATATTATTTATAGTGCATTCAATGAGCAGTCAAGATGGGCCAGAATGCTAAATCCATTTTTCAGGTTCATTGGACGCAATAGATCTATAGATGATCAATTATTATCTTTATTATCCAATAATTGAGCTACTTAGTTTAATGATACGGCTAACAGTTAGTAAGCAATTTAGCAACAGTCAAGTCAATCCATTGATAGAACAAAGTCCAGGGGAGCTTCAAGAAAAAGATGGAAGATTGATAAGGGAGTTTGATTATTTTCACTTTTAAAATAAAATAATTTGTTAATCTAGAACTTAATAATCTTTTAAATCGTTCTTAACATTTGCGTAAATCTACATTATAATTAATATTATCTAAAATAATATATTTCTCATCCTATTCGCTAAAGCCCACTATACAAAATGAGCTTTTTGAGAAAACTCTTCACACATACTAGATAGGACATCCCTGAGCTTACCAATTTTTTGGCTTAGAATGAAACCTTCAAGTAAACAGCTAAGAAAATTCATAACAAGAAATCCAATTTCTTCATTTAAAATGACTTAATCGAACCAAGTCTTAATTATTATAATATTTCTTCAGCGACATAGATAACTACCTTGAATAAGAATTGATGGGAAAGAAATAAGAGGAGGTTAAGAGAATTGCAGACAAAAATTAGAAGACTTCCTCTGGCTGGGGATTCTGGAATAAAAAGTGAGCAACTAAGAAAACTTATAGGCAATTCATGTTTAGATTACAGAGCCATTTCTTCAATGAGAATTATAAACGCTCCATTATTTTTCATCAGATAGAATTTTCTAAAACTTATTATCATTTTTCTTAGCCAGAATTATCATATTTCAATCCCATAAAGCAAGATTAATTACCTATTTGTAGAAATTATAAGTTATCTCACTCAATTTATAGCAATAATCACGATAGTTTGTTTATGAAGAAATCAAGATCTATCTCTATTCTTTGGAAAATGTTTTCTACTAAGCCACTCTGTTGATTTATTAAATGCTGTGGCACTATCACCTCTAAAATGTTTCGCTTATAGAAAATTTATACTCTAAATTGTAATAATTGTTAGTCGCTCCTTTTGTTGCTGTTGATTCCCATATTATGGTTTATTGTTCAATATATCTGAATTATTAGAGGCCTATTGTTAAAGATCCAGTGCTAGCAAGCTGTCATCAAGTTTCCGCTTTGGGTTAAATTCATTCTACTTATCCTACACTGCACTTTTTGTACTGACGGGTAATGAACTGATCTGCTATTTTTGGTGGTTTAAAGTATCACTAAATGTTGAAAAGGGTAACTAGTGATTTATTTTATGTTCCTCATTGCCTAAAATTGGCTGGATTAGAAACGAGCTAGAATTCTTTGTTTTAACGTTACCTTCCTGAGTAAAGTTCTAGGTATTCTAATTAGTCAAATGCAATTTTGATCTAGGAGAACAGGCAGCAGAAAAATAATCAATTAGTTATTAGTGGATAATTTTTTTTAAAGAACGCAATCTCAAGAATTAAGGCTTTACGGCTTTAGGAAAGGCAGAAGCTTCCCGATTTTACTTAAGACTCATAATTAACCCGCATCCTGCGAAAGACTAGTAATTTTCTAGGTGGACAAGATTTAAGAAATATTTAATTATAAAACTGATTGATGCACTTCCAAGTGCTTTGGCTTACGAGTTTCAAGGTTGAGTTTGTTCTAATGACTAAGAACATCCTTTCTTAATAAAATATCTCCTTGATTTCGTTCACGTATTCATTAATGCCTCCAATTATGTCAAACTAAGCTGTTTAGAACTTTGAGTTGAGCAAGGCTAAATTTTTCCTAAGTCCAATTTTAACTAGATGGCTTCCTTCGCTTATTTATAGCCCTGTAATGCAATGCTCTTTAGTTCTAAAAGATTACTTGTTGGCTATCTCAAAATCTTAACCAACTTAGTTTTTAGTTATCGAGAAGGTGGACAAACCATCTGAGTGAGTATAAATTGTAAAAATTGAGTATAATAAGAATAATTAATCAAACTAAATTTAAAATTGTGTAATAAGGAACAGCAGCTTGCAAATTCTCATTATGGTTCTCAAAATATTAGATTTCATAAATCAAGTCCGAAGCTATCTAAGTTTACATCAAAATACTCAATGCCTGCTTTCCTATAAGAGCTACAGACTCGATGGAAGTTGATAATAGGATATAGTCTGATTGGTGCTCAATCATCGAGGTTATCTCAAAGTCATAATGCCTTATTCTTAAAATTGAGAATTTTTGAAAACAGTTTTGACCAAATCCAATCACCAACAGAGTTTAGTGACCTCCCAAATATATTATAAAATGTTTCCTAACATTTGAAATATAGATTTTGAGAGCTTTAATTTTGACTCATCTCTTTTTAATTAGTTTTGAGAAGTAGCTAAGTTGAAACAGATTTCTTGAGTTTATCATTTTGCTATCTTTGAAGCTAGTTTTAAAATTGTTATGGCCTCTTAAGAGTACACGTAATTTCGATTAGATATGTCAAAGTGGAAAAAATAAATTTTACTTAATCGATTTTCTGAGAAAGAGGGAGCTTCTAAATGACTTTTAAATCTTGGAACCCGAGAAAGATCAAGCTGTAATCTTATCTATTTTGAGTCATAAAATACTAATTAGCTCCAACCACACAGCAGAAGTGAGCTATCTCATCGCTCTCAAAAGCATACTAGCTGCAGACTTCGATAAAATTATTTGAATTAAATGATGATATTTTAAAGTGTGTCATCTTCATCCTCAAACATATCGATTCCATACATTTTGTGGAGTAGAATGTCGGCAAAGTTCATTTTATCATTATTAGACGAAGAGGAAAGTGCCAACTCTGTGAATCTTTACTTCCCGTTTTAGAGTGATTCTATCATCTTATCTAGCACTTCATCTAACTTATCAAAATTCAAAATACTAAGTTCTAAAAATTATCTTGAGACTCTTAAGTTTCTATTTCCTTATCATTCCTAATCTCTTATAATTTCTAGCTCATTTCCTATTCTATCTTTTGAGAAAGATCTTTGCTTCTTCTCAGCAAAATTAAAATGCTGATATGCTTTTAAGCAGGTCTTTCTGGATAAAGTAGTAATTTTAGAAAAATTTCATCATTCTCTTGAAGTTTAGCTCCTGATCGTTTTAGGTACGAGGATTCTTGCCATTCAAAAGTTATTTAGAATCGGGCTTTTTCCCCATGATTTGACCAAATGCTTTCAAAGGTCCGCCGCCATTTAAATACATTGAAAATAGGAGGAAATTTATCACAATTGAATTAACTTTCTACTAATCTTTATTTGCATTTTAATAATCTTGAGCTGATCCAAATTAAGGAGTAGAGGTTCTACTTATTCTTGATATAGTCTCTAAGAAATTGTTAGTGATGATACCAGAGCGATCTTAAATAAACTTTTCACTTCAAAATCTTACATAGAAATTAAAATTATTCTTAGGAAGGTAAGTCGTGAGCTTTGAAGCTTTGCTCTTTCATCTTTTATTCTTGGTTAGACTGATCTTATGAATAAACTGGTTTGCTCTCTCCATTTACTTTAAGGCTACTTTATGGAGGTTTTAAATAGGGAGCAGTGCTACGAATAACATTTTGCTAAATTAATCTGCTCTTGTTTTATATGATGAGTTTTTAAGGATCTTAAAATTTTTAAAAAGCGGAAGTTTTCTCGCCATTTCGGAAGCCTAATTAGAGATTGGATTGCATTTTTTAATATAACGTAGTGGAGGTTCCCAAATTTATCAAACTTACTTTCTATATGATTACAATTTTTATTAATTAACAAAAATAAAGAAATGCCTAATAAAGCATGCATAAGATTAGCACGAAGAGTAAGAATTAATTAAATTTTATTCTACCGTAAATTTAGCTCACATTCTTACTTATAATTTGACTCTTGCAGAAATTTTAAAAGCATAAATATTTCTTTTAATATAAAGTAAATCATATCAAGCACTTATTGAGATGAGTCTCTCCTCCTCTGTTGATTAATTGTTATTCTAGAGTACAAATAAAATTATAAATATATGTCTAAGTAGCTTGATCTATCTCTCCTTCTGTTTCCTGTAGCTGCTGGTCCTTTCAACTTTTGAGCTTTCTTGAGAAGGCTCAGTCGAGAGCCTTAGATTGGCATAATTATTAGACGTCTGATTTTAAGAGTACTGAGTAGGTTATACCATCCCTCCATCTTTTATACTAAAAAAGTATATTAAAAACACTAAATTTCGAGCATCTCTCTCTAGAGGCTATTTTTATTTCCTCTAAGCTAGTAACTCCGGCAAGTAGAAGAAAAAGAATTGCAAGCTTGCTACTGCCAACATAAGTATTCCCTGGATATCAGCTGTCGTTCTAAAATTTGTGAAATAGGTCACATAGTAGCCGTAAAGTGGACCCAAAATAAACTTAATAAAAATAAGAAAATTCTTAAATAGAATTCTCAAAATGGTTTACCACCAAGCGCATAGGCAGTATTGTATATTGCAGACACTGTGTCCTAAACAATCTCAGGATCGAATTTCTTATTCTTGTACACTCCTTATTTCAAATTTTTTTTTTTTTTATTAGACTTAGCTCCTAGACAAAGTTCCAATTCACGATAAGGTGGAACTATTGTGAGAGGAGAGACTATTCCCGATATGCAAAAGCCAACAATAGTAATCCAAATATGCAATGGTATGTTGAAAAACAGAGAAGGACCAATTAGGTAACTAGAGGCAGCCTAAATCAATTACCCAATCACAACACAAAGTACCAAATTAAGTTTTCTTGCTATCTTCGGTGCAATAAAGCAAGTAAATAAGAATAAAAGTTATTCAAGAAAATAGCATTATTTATATAGTATACTTGCAAAAGCTACATTTTAGCCTACATATATCATACTTTAAAATAATTTAGATTAAGAGTTAAAATCAAACTAATCTAGCTAGGAGTGAAGCCATATGTATCCTTCAAAAAATCTGGAAGAGTAGTATCGCAGAAATTGAACATCTAGCAGCACAATAGAAATAGTTATAAATCTAAGATTAAATTCTTCTTTAGTCCAATAGGATATCAATAAAAGCAAAGAAACCTCTGCCTGTTCTCAAAATATGGAGGTATCCAAGATTGTCGTACTTTACTTGCTCTTACTTCTCGACTTTAAATAATTATTTAAAAACAATTAATTTCCCAGGGCTGTTCATTATTTCTTGATTACTTTAAGTGGTTAGAGGAAACTTAATCTCTTATGAAGTTGTCAGAACTAAGAGTTAAGAAGACGCATTTTCCAAAAGTGGGAGATTGTGGCTTCCATCTCTCTTATTATTTGCATCTGATTAGGTTCTATCATTAAAAGGGGTTTTATTCTCTGCTTCTATAATTTTGAGAGTGGACTTGCCTTCATCTGCGCTGAAGTTATGTCTATTTTCATTCATTCTGACACTTTGATATTGAGAAACCTATGAGTTGTTTTAAGATTTCCTCAACTGAATTGTTTATAAAAACCTTCAATTCTTAGATAAAACTCTAATTTTATTTGGAATAAGTTCTTTGCTATGTCTTATTTAGTCTTTCAATTGCGGCTAAAGTACAGAAGCAGTTGGAGTGAATGGTTTCTTGGAATGAGCTGATCTCAGCATTTCATGTTCCTTGATAAGTTCTTCTTCCTTCTCTTTTGAAACGAAATTGATTAGCAGTGGCTAGAAAATTCCAAACAGCAAAAATAGGGCACCTACAAGAAGAAGATAATTTTATGGAAAATTATTTTACCGCAAAAAGAAAAGGGCCCTATATATCCTATTGCGTAAGAGAGATAAGAAGATATCAGCAAGCCTATCACAGATCCAAAGGCTAAATGCAATTAATCATTAAACAAAGTAGATTACCAACTCCAAACTCCATATAGGACACGATCTCCTCTTGGATTTCTGGGAAAATAATAAAATAGAGAATTAGATCAGCAGTTCTGCGTAGGCTACTCATGTTTAACTTTCTAATTAATTTAAGTACCGGCTGTTTGAAGTAGTCCAGTTGCCATTCCTTGAATGATTCTGCCAATGAACCCAATCACCAAAAAGAGAACACTAAACTCAAGTTATTAGAGAGCTTGATTGACTAGGTATGCGATGCTTTAACGCACATTAAGTAGTATTAGATAAAAGTAAATTAATGAAGAATGACGTCCGCAAAGACAATTTTAAGATTTCAATATCATAAAATATTTAGAGTGTCTTCTTTTAATCTGCCACCTTACACTCCATCAATATATTCTAGAGAAATGAAACATCCTGCTGCTATTGTGTTCAAGAACAAGGCTATTCGAACCATCAATTTTCTTCCTAATCGAGATTATAGTCTCCCGATAATTAGTGAAGTGAAAAAGAACACCACTGTATATTTTTATTATTTAAGAATTGTGTATAAGAGCTAATTAAGGTAGAAGAGTTTGTATTTATTTTAATTCTTATTATTTTATTTAAAATTAAAATCAAACTATGAATTTCAATTTATTCTATTAAAAATTATCTATTCTCACTATTATAATTATATTTTAAATTTATATTTGTTTTATAATTAATTAAGGTTAATAGTGAACAATAATTTACATGAAGAGAGGGGTATAAGCTAGTTAAGGTATCTCCTTTTTGTCAAATTATTCAGGTAGAAATGGAGCTAGAACTATAAAGAAACCCTCTTTTAAGCCATTCAAAAAGACCAAGCTGAATATAGTTACGTTTAATTTCATGCTTTTATCTATTTAATATTTACTCTAGTATTTTATTGGACTATCAATCAAAGGATATCCCTTCACAAGTTGATTTTAAATAAATATTGCGCTCAAATGTTAAAGTGAATTTTTTCATTTTAATTTCTTGAGGAGGGCTTAAAGCTTTTCAAGGATAAATATCATCTTGACAGATCTCTCATTTGTTTAAGTAAACTTGTCTTTTTTCCTCTGTGTAAACTTTTTGGCTTGAGAGAATTTCATCTTACCTATAAATACGGGATCTTTCTTTGGGAATGGCATGCAAACGTAATCTTCTTCTTCTTCCTCATCTTCTTCGCCCATTAATTATTTTCCAAAGTTTTAGCCAAACCCAAAAGCACCCCCTTCTTCTTCATCATCATTAAATCCAAGATATTTTTTCTTTCCGCCTAAACCAAAATCGAGACCCTCATCAGCAAATTCAACTTTCCAGTCTTTAAACATACCTATTCCTGGGAAATATCCCGTTTCTTTTTAACTTTTATTCTAGCTATCCTGTCTTTCCATTTAGTCCCCATATTCATCATCATCCTCTTCTTCGCCATATCTAAATAGTTCATCATCTCCTTCCAAAGAAGCTTTTATAGCTTTCTTCTAAATTTTAGTTTCTTCGTTTGCAGACTAAAAGCAAAGAGAATATTAAAATATGTCTTAAACTTTTCCTTTTTGACTGAGGGATCTATTGCAATTGATTTAGTAAACCTGTAGAAAAGCTCAAAAACATCCACTGACTTCAATTCGTTGATGTCTAAACTTATTCTGATTTGCTCTATCTACACTGGATCAGAGTACTCATACTCATTCAAATTGGTGTTTAGCATCCTCTCAAGAAGCTAAATCACTTTCGTGTCGGACCATTCATGCAAAAGCACTCCTCTAAAAATCATGTCAAAATCCTCTTTAGACAGAACTTTTCCACCAAAGGGGGAGGGTAAGGCATCACCAATCTTTTAAACTAATTTGTTATCCTCTAAAAGTAAAAGGAATTTGCTGTAAGTGTGTAAATTAAGCTTAGAGAATTTTTCTAAGTATTACAAGCCCAGATCTAGATAAGTCTAAGCCTATTTAGCTTCTTCGTTAAAGTTACTTTATAAAATCTATTATGAAATTAAAAAGGGGGATAGAACTGTGAATACTTAATTCAACCTTGCTATATCCAACAAGAAGAACCTTAAAAATATATAAGTTTCAGAATAAGTAAAAGTTACATTTTATCTTTATAATTATAGGTCAAATACGAATTGTTGATTGGCGACTGCTATATCTATAAAATAAATAATTTTTAATGTTTTTTAGTGTGAGCGCCAGTCCTTGACTGCTTTAACTATTTAAATTTAATAACAAAACTAATCATAAAATGGAAGGTGGAGGTTGAGCTCCTTGGGAGTTCCCTCTGTGTTCTTTACTTCAACAACTAAACCTACTGTATTATCTTCGTGATCATCTTGGGAGGGCAGGCAGACTTACATCATTAAAATCCAAAAAGCAATTAAATATGCTTTCAATTTAGAAATAACCTTCAAGCTAGTCAGATACAACAAGAAGCGCACTCCCACTACTAGTGCAAAACAAAATAGCTCCCTCTAAAAACTAAAAGTCTATAGAAACGACAGATATATTCAATCAGACTGGAGATGTTGCTGATGATTTCTATCACAAGTATGAACAAGACATCAAAATGAAAGTAAAGATAAGAAGAAAAACCAAATAAATAAACAATAACTAAATGTAGGCAGTGTAAACAAAGCTGACAAGCTGCAATTCTCCGTTATTTAAATCCTCAATTCTTTAAAAACAGTCAAGGACTGGCGCTCACACTAAAAAACATTAAAAATTATTTATTTTATAGATATAGCAGTCGCCAATCAACAATTCGTATTTGACCTATATTAACTAATTTTTTTGTTCCAAAATATGGGAATATTCATGGCTTCAGGGGGGAATCGCAACAGTTCTAGGGTTAGACATTGTTCTTTCTACCCCAAATTTATACTATCTGGGTTCTTAAGCTTTTTAGCTTTTTTATTCCATTGAGCATTTTTGAGAAGTAGAATTTCTCCAACCTCTCCAAAAAGTCGAAGCGTTATAGGGTCAGAGTCACCAGAGAGATCTCTATATCTCTCTAGCCATCCCTAAGCCTGCTCAAGAGCTTCCTCTATTCTCTTAGTTTGCTTTAGCATGTAAATGTACTTGTAGGCCACTCCCACCAAATCATTTTAATAGAAGTTATCTCTTTTAAAGCTATCCTTAATTTAGTATTCATTGAATAGCTCCTCTGCCTTCCCATAATCATGCGCTTGCACCATGCCCATGGCTTCGAAGTCGTAAGTTTCCTTCCCTTGCATAAAGTTTAAGGCTTTCAATAAATATATAAGGCCCTTTGAGATATCAGAATATTTCAAATGGAAAATTTACTTCAATAAAAATTAATATTTCTAGCATCTTCACTTTCAGGTAGAACGTAGTTTTCGAGTTAGAAATATTCCCCATCATCATTTGATTGCTCTAGATTCTCCATGTAGTTGAGTAAGTGATAGCGATTGTAAATTTCCTTCTCCTCTTTGTTCAAAGATGACAGATCTCCAAAGCCGGAAAAGTAGTTAGTAGCTGCAACTTTAGATATCCTGAACAGAAACTCACAAAATTCTCTTATCTTATCTTTGTGGCCTTGATAGAAGTCATTTAAATTATCATTAAGAGATAGACTCCAATTTTAATTTAGCTCTTGATCAACTTGAGCTTTCTTCCAGTCTTTTTATCTCTTGAGGTGCAGTTGATCAAAGTAAGGTTATAGATATCCGTTTTAAGAGAAGTAAATTGAAAAGGCTTTGAAAAATTCTTCAGTTTAGTAGACCACCAAGTCATTACTGTCTGTATAAATCTTCAAAGAGGGAATAAAAATTTAAGGTGAAAAATATTTCTAAAGGAATGAGTTGGAGTATTAAATTCTAAAACCTCTAGTCGTTTGAGAGTGCTTCTGTTTGTGCATTTGGAGTTGAATCATCGAATTTCATCAATTAATCTAAAGTTAAGTATGAAGTCTCTCTAAGTTCATCTAATTGATCTAAGTAGATGGGAATACTTTTGCCTTATTCATCAAGTATTTTTGCCTAAAACTCAGATATAATTGGAGTTAGTTATTGCTTGAATAAAGGACGATACTCAGATAGATACACTATATGTAAAACCGCATCATGTTTATTCTCATTCACCATTTAGTTTATAAGATTAGGAAAGAATCCATATAAATTTAAGTTAAAATAGATTTAATACAAATTAAAGATGGTTTCATAATTGCTTAAAATACTTCTAAAAAATAATCAAATGTGGCATTTTATGCATTTTATATCTTTGAGAAGAGGTATAATTGTCGATTTACAAAAGAAGTAGCTCTTTTTTCAGTTAGAAAATATATCTTAAAAAATTCGGAGCAATATTTCAATAAGAGTAGGATATCTTTGTAAAATATACTTAAAAAAAAAAAAACGGAAGAGAATGAAAAGAGTAATAGAAGTAAATATATTTTTTATTTTAAATAAAAGATTATTGAGCTTAATGTCTTCGATTACTAGAATTTGACCAGAGTATTTTTTAGAGAAAGTTCTAAATTTTAATTATGTTCGAGATTCTCTGAAAAAGAGAAAATAATTAAATTTCTCCATAATTTCCCTGCATAAGTTCTAATGATCCTTGAATTCTTAGTTCTTAGCACTGGCTGCCTATTTAATGCACTCCTTAAATGTGGTAACGAGGCAATGGATATCAGCTTGAATTAACTCATCTTTGCTCTATGGCACTCCTTCTCTAAAATCTTCATATAACTTTGGAGGCGCATATTTTGAAGATAACCCACTCAAATTATAATGCTTCATGCCGTTAGGTACATTCACATCGAGCTTTATAGATGTGCCAAGATCACCTATCTTAACAAGCTAGTCTTTGAAAACTAGCAAGTTATGAGGCTTCATATCTCCATAGTAGAAATTCCTCTGATGCAGAAATTATATGGCTTGCATAGCTTGAAAGAAGTAGTAAGCCATTTTCTCAGGCGAATAGTACTCCACGTAACTGCGAGTTAGGGTTTCATCCCTCCAGATAGACAGCAAATCTATTAGAGAAAATCTTGCCTTTTCTACAATGACGATATAGTTGTTAATCAGATTAGAGGAAGCATCCTTCTCGATTATTTCTTCTCTAACTTATTAAAATTTAGAAATAAACTTTGCAAATATGCTTATCTGATTTAAGAAGCTTGAGCTGATGAGTTTCTCTCATTATTTGAGAGAATGCATATTACTTATTCAATTATACTTAAATTTGAAATGAACAGAGTTAATTTAAATTCAAAATTTAACAATATAGCACATTAATTTTTTCTAACATTACTCAATGTGTGAGATAAATTAAAATTGACCTTAATCAAGAAAATATTTTTTCCAGCATCTTCATAAAATCATAATAAATCAAAAAAAAGGAAATATAACAGGAAATTATTCCATGCTTATAAACTTCATATTTAAATGCAATTGATAACAGGTGAATGAAAAATTATTTTATTTGTGGACTACTAAAATAAGCTTGATATCTTAAATTTTAAATTGAAACTAGAATAATCCTTTTCAAATTTTTAAGAGGCCAAAGATTTCTTTATCACTACTTCTTCTTTTCCAGAGTGATCTAACTTAAAGACTATTGCCTCTCCTCCTCTTGCTAATTCCTTTATTCCTATCACTACTTTGAAATCTCTAGAATTTTAACTCAAGTATTAAATCATTTTTTCTTCCTCTTTTACTGGTTACTCATCTTTGCTTAAAGGAATTAAATCATTCTTGTCCTCTTCGACTATTACTTTTTAGTTTTCAGCAATCCTTTAATACATAATGCTGCTTTCGAAGTTCGATTCTTCCGTTTCGAAGTTCTAATATTCTGATTGGAACATCTGAATGATATCTTTGAGACACATGTATTGGTTGTCTCCCTTTGTAATTCTTTCACTTAGGATGTCTTAGAGAGTAAGTTAGGTGGAAAATTCGGAGGTTGATGAATTGTCAGCAGAAGCTCCATTAGTAGTCTTAGTTACATTCTTGGAAGTTTGGTATATCACTTTTTTTGTGAAGGCAACATATGCTTGCTCGTTTTGAGTAGATCCATCATAATCACTGTCACCTGAGTCAGACTCTTTATTCTCCTAGACCATTATATCTTAACTCTTCACTATGAGAGAGTCAAGCTTTTCATTGCCAGTGGGATGATTATTATCTGATGTGCCTGTTTACATAATTTTTATATCCTTTGTTCAAATTTTACTTTTCTTTTTTTACAAGTAATGATTGCGATAGATACATTTAATTAAGTTTTTTCTTTAAAGATAACTCATAAAAAAATAAAACCTCAATTTTTAGGAGATCTTAGATTTTTATTTATAGTCCTATGATAAATTAGCACAATAAATAAGGTGAATAAATTTAACTGATAATTAATCTTATATTTAAGGCAAGTTTTCAAAAAAGCATTAATTCCCAAAAATAAAATAATTAGGCCTTAACAAAGCTATTATAATTTAGTTTTCTAAAATCTTCATTGCTTTATTAAGATATTTTTGAATAAGAGTATTTATTCTTAATAAATTGAATAATTATATTTGAAAAAGAATATGTTCAATTCTGCAAACAAATTCTAACTAAATTTTAATCGAATAATTATAAACAAGTTTTACCTATATCAGAAGTTATCTAATTATAAATTAACAACTGCTGATTTATTTGGTATAGATGTTTCTCACTTAATAGTCTTAAGAAGTATTGGCTGGACTCCTATTGAGATCTTGTTTTAGTAGTTTTAAAGCCTAATCTAATTATATTATAGGGCAGATACGAATAAGTGATTCAGGAAATAAATTTCATAAATAAAAAGTGAATTAAATAAGTGTTTTAGTGATATCAAGTTCATTAATCAATTATAAAACTAATTTAATGAAAATGGGTTTTGAGAGGACCGAACTGTAGCAGCACCTGTTGCTGAAAAAAGATCAAGACTTTCTAAATTTGCGCAGATAGTCAATGCAAATAGAAATAGAGTTTTTCATAACTATTATCAAAGGTAAGTTAAAAGATTTATTGATGATTTTAATTAAGATCTTTTAGAGTGAATGCATGAACGAATACAGGAAAAGCATAGCTAAATTCAACTACTCAATGTTAAACTAAAAGTGCTAAACTAAAGCAAGGACTCAAAATTTAGAGCTGAAGCAGAAGATGACACTTATTACAACGCAAATACTTGTCAGTTGTCTTTGAACAAGAAAAATGAATGAATTTATTAGATAATTTTCATGATAACGCATTCATATTTGAGCCATATTATTTATATTCCCTAAATTTTACTTTTACTTTACTTTAATATTGTAAGGTCTATTTTTAAATGCACAGATTTCTTATCCTCAGTTTTCAAATAAGCAGATAAGAAAAGAAAGATAATCTAGAACTCTAATAATTTATTCAAAATGAAAAATTTAGACATCATGATTAGGAAAGTCTCTTTGCTTTTGGTTTATTTTGCTCTGTCGACCCAAGGATATATTGCTTCAGAGAATAAATAAGTCCAATTTTTGCGAAACTTGGAAAATAATATAACTGATTCACCTTCTGATTAAAACCTTGTAATACAATGTAAGTGATTTTGTTGAGTTGAATTGAAAAGAATTTTAGCTTATATAAATCTTATTCTTCCAATGTAGATAAGTCCTGGCTTTAAATTTTTATTATATCCATTAAATACATAAGAGCTTTTGAATATGAGCCAAGCTAGTGATTTAAGTTATGAAGCAGAAATCTAAGTTGGAACGCCACCGTAGCTCATCAGAATAAACTTTGAATCATTGCTCTCGGATGATCTCTTTATCAAATCAGTTGATTGTGAAGGCTGCATCAACGCTGTCTATGATCCAGCACAATCCTCAAGTTATTAGAGACTGACTGACTCAA
>JAJKFJ010010057.1:0-14104 GCA_027382625.1 Tetmemena sp. SeJ-2015 | reverse complement strand
AAAAGCATCCTTGTGATGCAGATTAACTCCTTTCTTTTCAAGATACATAGTGCTGATAGTTGCTCCTCTCTATGCTGCATAATGCAAAACGTTCTTGCCATACTTGTCTTGAAGTTTTGGATCTGCAAATTTATTGGAGCAGAGACTAGATACAGTTTCTATCGGATCCATTGGAGTTTTATCTTAATTTCCTCTTCCAATCTTAACAAATGCATAGTGAAGTGGAGTGCGGCCGTTCTTATCTTATTTAAAGACAATTTTCTCTCAATTTTTAAGTTTTAAATTAGTATTAAATTGATAAGGATTATGAATTTATGTACTCTTTATTTATCTTGGATGTTGACATCTGCCCCAGAAGAGATGAGTATATTTTCTATGTCGTAATTAGAATCCATAGCTGCACTTGAGTTATTGACAGCATAGTGAAGAGCAGTTCTCCCATTTTTATCTTAGATGTTTAGCTCAACTCCCCTCTCCACAAGCATCTCCACTAAGTCAAAGTTATTCTGCTAAACAGCCATTATCAAAGCAGTTTCAGAATTCTTATTTTTGAAATTTGGATCGAATCCCTATTCAAGTAAATAGTTGGCTGCCTCAATATTCTTGTTTTAGAAAAGGATCATGTAGGCATTATTTCCAAGAGCATCAGTAGCATTTTTATCCAGGTCTTTGGCTACAATTAACTCTTCATAAAATATCTATTTCATATTTCATATTTCGAAAAGTGGTATATAAAAATGTTTACATCTTCTTGAAACTATAATCTAATTCAACAAAAATGAACTTATTACTGTTTGAAATCGCTTTTAAATGTACTCGTGATCAGAATAAGGAGTTTTTAAGTCAAATCATCACATTAATTCACATCCAAACCCTTGGATATTAAAAACTTTAACAAAGATGGACTCTGTAAAGTAGGAATTATATAATGGATGCTAGATTTTCTACAGTTTTGTAGCTTCTATTAATTCTATAAAATGTTAAAGAAGAATTTCTCTTACAGCTCCTTTGCTTATAAAAATAAAACAATAAATAAATATCTAGGACAAAATTGAATTTTATTGAAGCAATTCTTAGTAAATAGCTCTACACTCAGAAACTTTCTCGGCTGCTAATTTATTTTATTCCCTTGTTAATGGAATAATCATATTACAAGAAAAGAAAAACTTTATTTTCATAATTTATTATAAAATTAGTTGACAATATTCTATAGGTTTGAATCTTTGTCCTTACTATCTCTGAGTTTGCATGCCTCTGGTATATTCATTTCATCAGCCAGAAATGTAGCATTAAAGCCGTATTGATTAATATCAGCTCCTTATTTCAGTAGAATTGAGATGAACTGATAGAGTTTTTATGTGAAAAAGGTTTTGAATAGAAAAAATAAATTCAATAAATAGATGCTTCGAACATTTAGTTGCGCATTCAATTTCACTTTTCTTTTCAAGAATAAGCTCATTCATTTTCGCAGTCACTTTTTAAGAAGTATCTGCTTTACTCGGTTTTATGGTTGTTTCAAATTACTGATTTCCATAATAGACTAAGTATGAGCACATAAATTCTATCTCATTAATCGACTTGCACTACTCATAAAATTTCTCTCTTTCAGGACAATTATCAAAAGTTCCAGTGGCTTCATAATCTTCTGTTAACTATGCTTCCCTCTTTTTTAAAAGATAAGTCTTAATTTTATCAGCACTTTTATAAAATAAAGCAGAAATCATTTAAAACTTTGTCTAAGTGCTTGCTGGTTTCTTAAAGCCACTTCTAATACTGTATTACCCTAAATGTTAACTCCGTTTAAATACTCTTCCTTGATAGTGGAAGAATCTAGAGCCTGTCTAAATACTTTTTCAGTCATTAATTTATAGTAATCAATTTGGAATAACAGCTCAGGTCTTTCATTTAGATCAACAGCTTTTATGAAATAAGGAAGCAAATAGTAACTTTTCTGTGAGAGCACAACATCAAGATTAATATTTAATAAATTAGTAATAAAAAACTTTGTCAAGAAGAGATTTCCCATTCTTATCCAATTAATCTATTTTGCATTTTTGATGGTTTACTAGGTAATCTATTATTTTTGAGTGCATATTTTGCTAAGCTTCTATTCTAGCTTTTAAATCTTCTGGAGTAATACTGTGGATTTAAATCTTTTCTTAGTAGACAGGTAACTTTGAAGTTAACGAATAGAATAGACAGGACTTGCCATTGATATCTACTTAATGAGGATCCGCACCCTTACTTTCTATAAGGAACTTTATATACTCGAAATTCTCCTCTGAAATTTGCTAGATTGAATAGGAGAGCAGACTCATTTTTTAGTCATCAGTTCCATTAAACTTGAAGCGAAATTTACTAAGAAATAAATTAATTTCTCGAATTTAATATCTACTCCATCTTTAGAGAGCAGTAGCTTAACTATAGACTTATGATTTTTTAGCATGGCAACTAGAAGAGGAGTATACCCCCATTCGTTTTTGCTGTTGATGTCTGACCCAGCTTTCAATAAAAGCTCGATGCAGTCGATCCATCCATAAGCACAAGCAAAATGAAGAGCATAATTTTTAGAGTTGTCAGGATAGTCAATAAATGCAAGGTGTTGAATCAAAAATGAAGCGATTTTGGAATGGCCATTTCTCACTGCATAAATGAGAGCATTCCTCTGGAATTTATCAAGTAGGTTGACATTCGCTCTCATAGTCTTCACCAAGTAAACAACTGTTTCGTAGTTTCCATAAGCAGCAGCATACATTAGAGGTGTCATTTTATTAAAACCTCCTGGTGCATCCACGTGCTGCTTATCAAATCTGCATAACGCTCTTATACAGTCGTTATATCCTAACTTACAAGCTACATGAATAGGATAAAGACCTGAGTCGTTTTTGTAATAAATGGAATCTTCGTCCTCTTCAAGAATGATCTTTATATTTTGAGGTCTGTCGCACTGAACCGCAATAAAGAGTGGAGTTTCCTTTTTGACATTAGCAAAGTTAACATTAAAATCTCTAGCAATCAACAGCTCTAATGGTCCAGTTGATTCACAAGCCGCTGCGTAATGAATGCTTTAGTTTTAGTCATTGTCAGTTATAAACTTATGATTTACATTAGCAGTTACCATATTGAGGAGCCTTTTCAAAATATCCAAGTTTGGATTTAGTGCAGCTGTATGCAATGGGACTATTCCTTGGAAACCATCAGCAGCCTTTACTACAGATAGCTTATTAAAGTTTTAAGGCAAGCCCTAAATATCTTTAGCAATTAAGGAAGCATGTATTAACTCATTCACTCCATAAATAGGGTCTTTCACAAAGAGACCTAAAATCTTTTCAGCCAGCTGAACTTTCCCATTCTTAAGCAGCTTATTTGTTAGAGTATTAATCCAAAATCCTTTCTCCTTTTCGTCGAGGGAGAATAATTTTTCAATGTGCTCAAATTTTAGATTTGGCATCCTTACAAGTCTATCTATAAAATACTGATTTTTTAGGTAGGCCTTAATTGAATTCTCTTCGACAAAGGTTTCTTAAAGGAAAGCTTCATTTCCAGCTCTATTTCCTCTGGCTGTTAATACTCTTCTAATCTCAACTCCATACGTGTCTTCACTGACGAAGCCAGTGTCGAATTTCGACATCAAATAAAAATATGGTAACGGTTATACGCGTTTTTATGAATACAGCTTCTCATCGAACTTCAATAGGATAAAAATCTATCAATAATTAGCATACTTATTATAAGATGTCTAAACCTCTCATATCATCGTTATAGAATACCCATTCAACTGGAGTCCATTTATCCTCAGGCCCCCAAGCAACTAAGAAAGTACTATCATCAAATAAATTTTATAAGTCTCAATATCTATATATCATCAATACATTCACCATTACATCCTTTAAATTTTAATTTATAAGAAGAAGTATTTGCCAATTATTTATATATAAAGTTAAGATATGGAAATTAAACTTATTAAAGATTTACTTTTCATTTAAATTAGAAGTTTCTCATTATAGATTAAATCAAACCTATAATTACTTTGCGACTAGCCAAGCATTTTTCCAACAGTTCATGATTTTTAGTAATTGCAGCTCTAAGTACATTTCTGTTAGCACAATTGACGCAGCAGTCAGAGTCTATCAAATCCAAAAGTGGTGAGCTTTTGCAAGGCTCTTCGACCTACTCAGATTAAAAATCATCAGGATTAGCAGTAACTTTCAGATACTCTTCAGGTATATCCTTCTATTTTTTGGCACTCATCTTTGGCATTTGAGGCTTTGCGTTTTAAGGACCTTTGGGTTTACTCACCTTAGGCTTCTTTTTCTTTTCCTCAAGGTCACTTTCTAGCATTTCAAGATCTTACTCCTCCTTCTCTTTAGCTTTATTGTCCAGTAAAGCCATCTATCTTGCAGTGGTTCTTTTAATCTCAGGCTTCACTATTTCATAATCACTCTCATCTGCATATTTGCCCTTTGATTTTGCAGCTTGCTTTTATTCTCTCTATTTCTTTCCTAGTAGTGGAGCTTACTTGCTAGGTTAAATTAAATTGAAATTTATATTAATGAATCTAATATGAAATTAATTGCTAAAAAGGTTACTTCTTCTAAGCTTTTTAAATAGGTTTCTTCTGAACAGGTTTTTCTTTTTACTCTTCTATAACTGCTACATCACTTGGAGGTTACATGACCTTTTGTTATTTGATTGCTTTGGTCTTTGCATTTAAATGAAGCTAAAATAATTTCCACTTTCTTAGATCTTCTTTATTACCTTTGAAGGCTTCTTACTGTTATCTTCCTTTGGTTTTACTTGCTTTGCTTGCTATTTCTTCTTATCAGTTACCTTTTTTAGTACTGGTTTCTAAGCGGATTTCTGATCAGATTTCTGATTAGCTGGCTTTTTATTCTTAGCTATGACTTTGGTCTTTTATTCCTTAGAAGGCTTGGATTTATCACTCTACTTAGACCTACTCAAATATTAATTAGCACTAAATATATTTAATTTTTAGGAGAGTTAATTGTTATTAGATTACTATTTTATATGACCTTTAAGTGATTAAAATGATAATATATTTCTTGAAAGACTATAATGATAATTTCTATATATAGCACGTATGATAACAAAATTTATAAATAAATTGAATCTTAGCAATATTTAAGATGATATGTAAAAGAATACGCTGAAATTTGGTTCGCTTAAGCCTTTTGCGACTTGGGTTTTGGTTTTATATCTTTTGCTGGCTTTTAAATCTTGTTAGCAATATCTTTTGCCATGGTTTACGAGTTCTTGTTTTGTATTTTAATTAATTATAATTCTTCGAGTTTCTTCACAATTTATACTCCGCCCATATTAAAATGCCAAATGTGAAATTGTAATCAATTTAAGAATTTAAAACTAATAACAGAAAAAGAAGAAGCATATTATTAAGCTAAAGAAATAAGAGTAATATAATTTTTTTAAATATAAAGGAAAGTAAGGGGCAATTGTTTTGATCTTATGATTGGCCAATAATAAATTACTCTTAGATTACAATCGTAAAATACCAAGCACTTTTTTCCTTTCCAAGATTTATTTTATCAATATAGGCAAGTCTTATTCTTATTTATCTAACTCGAGATTCTATTTAAATTTTGTTTTAAAATGAAATTAATCATTTCAAAATATATTTTAAATTCCTGGAGATTATTATTTTGAAGAAATATTTTAAACAAGAAATCATTATTACTCAGTACTGAAAATACCTATTCTTTTAATTGATATTCTACTGAAACATATTCAAGCTCTAAAGCATTATTGTATAATCTAGCCTTCTCCAAGTGTAGAAAGCTTCCATTTTTAGGTAGTCTTCCTTAAATCTCAGTCCTTCTTTGATTTCTATCATTCTCCAAATTTTATTCCTTACGTAGTTATAGGATCTTCTCTGCTGATACATTTAATCTTACTCTGGGCTGAAGGCATGCTCAGCTATTTTTATCAAAATACACAAAAAATCTTATCATAGACTTCTTGATTATGAACATATGTAGCTTATTTAGACCCTCCGCTTTTTGTTGTAGGTTTTTTCTCTTCATATTTGAGAATAGTTACTATTCTTTAGGGTTTACCATTTTCTATGAGGCATCTGGTACCATAGAGTTAAGTCTATCTAAGCTTGTGGTATAGCTAAGTTGATGTGAAGAAGATGATCCACTTTGAGGTTTCTTACTCTGATTAAAATAATTAACAGGAGGCCTCACATTAGATATGTTTTGGAAATTCTGTTTCAATTTATCAGTAGGTTGATTTATACTTGTATCTTATAGTTGAGACTTATTTGACTTGTTTAAGAACATTTTGAACTTCTCACTGTTTTCCTTGGATCTTTGCTTAGCAATCTTTCTTTCTTATGCAGACTTTGACTCCGATCTTTTAAGAGAGAAAATATTTAATTGAAATCTCGTTGAAGTAGCATTAAGAAAGTTTGACAGGTTCTAATTTGCGCTGAAGTTCTATCTATTCTTGCTTCTAGGTTTGTTATTCAAAGTCTATTGAATTACTTATTTTGCACTTCCTTGTTTATTGGTGTTGATTTCATCTATTTCGGGGACTGGCTCAAGTTCTCGAGGGCTTAGCAACTACATAAACAAATACAAGTTATTGAACAACTTAGATTAGCTTTAATTCTTTATCAAATTTTGCAGATTTTCCTCTTCAGATGACTTTCTAGGATTGGAAATCATTTACTAACTGCACTCGCTATCACTCATAAGTTCCAATTTATAGCAAAGAGTATTTATTTAAGGCTATGGTCGGAAAGGTTGATCAACTGGCATTTCATAATCAAGCCTATTTTTAGTAAGAGTTATCTTCTAAACTTCTTCCTTCACTTCATCTTTGAAAACCTTTTTCTAACTCAGTTGCTGATTTGGAGTGCGCTACTTTACTTTCTAAGATCCTTTAATACTTTTTCTCTTTGATTAGCTCTGCTAATTTTACTGCTGACTGGAATTTGAAGATAGATACTTATTAAGATGCTTATTTGATGAGCTTGCCTTTGAGTTTCTAGACTATCTCACACCTCCAGCTTTAATTATCCTCTACATGTAAATATTTTCCGACTCTACTTGATCATTTGCCTTTTGAGTGTTTTGTCTGCTGCTTTCCTGCAGGGACATATTTCTCTTCTTTGATGGAGATATTTCACAGTCGAAATTCGATTGCAATTAATTCTGAGGGAAGTATCCATAATCGTCATAAAGTCCATTAGAATCAGCATCGTTCTAATTATATCGTCCTGTGTTATTCTACTGCTTTTTATTCGATTCAAGATTTTGATACTGACTGCTATCTTCATCTTGCAAGAACTAGATTAAACTATTCTTGAAAGTCTCATCTTACTGCTGATTGGTTTTACCTCTATGAAGAGGAGCAATCTGAAAAATCTCAAAGTTTCCAGTACAACCCTCTGGAGATGACTAATTATCATATCTGTTTTTCCTTGTATTACTTGCACTCCTTGTTGCAAACAGGCTATCTCTCTAGAATTGCTATGTTGGTCTCTGCTGCTAATTAGGTATGAGACTCATTTTGGGTTTTATCACAACCATCTACTCTGAGGAGTTATTAAGCTCTTGGTTAGTATCTAAGTTCAAGCGCTCATAATCATAGTATAGCTCTTCTTCCTCTTATTCGTCTAATTGAGAGTATCTAAGATTCTTTTAACTAGTAACAGATCCAGAATTTGATTTACTATGATGGCTCATTATCTTTCTCTAGCTTGAGACTGACTGTCTAGCAATAGAGCTCTAATTTTAACCAGGGGTAGGTGGAAGCATAAATAAGAGTTCGACCTTTTTCTTCTTAGCACTATTCTCTACTATGTTGCATATAGTTCTAGGAGGTAGGGGTGGAGGTTAGCTCGAGATCCTCTATTTATCTTATCTTTAACTTTGCTATTAGGGAACTTTTATCCAGTTTTAAAAGGCTCTCTAAAACTGATTCTTTTAAGTTTTAAGCACAAACATTTAAAGCATGTTGAAGGCGATACTCCATCTAGCCCTTTAAATTGCCACTATTTAAGACATATTATTTAGCTCATCGAAATAGCACTTTTAAGTTTTCTTAAATTAGAAATCTAACACTTGTATTCCAAACTCGTAAGCCTAAATTTTAAGAGCTTTATTTTTCCATCTGTAAAAGAATTCTCTGTCTCCTCTAAGTTTCTCTACAATTTGACATATTTTAGAGGCTGAGGATAATTTGCTGATAGTTTTATTGATTTTATCCTACTGATCTATTTAATTAGAGTGTTTTAATATGCTAAGAAAGGATATTCTCATGTTATTTTAAAGCATTTTCTCTAAGCTCTCTACTATTTAGGAGGCATTTCTCATTCTCTGAATCTTCTTATGCTCTTATTCAAGTTGACTTTTCATGTTTTACTTTAGCATCAATAAACTTTTGATCTTCATCCTTTTCTCATTTGAGTTCATAATTGAATTCACAAGTTTGCGCAGGTACTACTCCTTAATTATCTCCCTCTCTCTTTGTTGTTTATTATTTAGGATGCTTAGTTTCCATTTGATCAAAGCTCTTTGCTTCTCTTTAATAGATAGCGCTTTAGTAAATCTGGTCATCTTTTTTATAGCTTCAGTTACTCTTTGTTCATTAATCTTTTTCGAGTTAGAAAAAGTCTCAACTTTTTCAAAAGCATCTTTAAGATTTTGAAGTTTAATTGAGACAAACACTTAACTAATCTTTCTTAAAGATTCTTCTTTTTGAGATATTTAATGATTGGATATTATCCATTTCTCGAAAGAATTATTTCTTTTTGCAATCAAGTTCAACATTTCAATTTTAGCAAAAATGTCCTTTAGCCGAGTTATGCGCAAAGAAAAGCTATACCATTACTCCTTGAAATAAATAGGATGGCAACTTATCTTAAAAACACACTTCATAGTTAATCTTTTTGTGTTAATCATTTCATAAGGATTTCATTAATTTAAGTGCAAATATTATGACTTTTCATTTCTCAATCATAATCAAAATGAGTTATTGTCTTAAAAATACTGAAGATGAAGCTCTGATGTCATAGAAGACACTTGCCAATAACACAGAATTTAACACAATGGAGATCATGAAAATCTTAAATTTTAAGCATATTTATAATTGCAGAAATAATGATCCCAACCATATAATCTTATATATAAAAGTTAAGATTGTAAAAAGAAAACTTTCATAATTATATTTCTCCTTATTTTCTGAGAATAATGAAATCTCTTTCCCAGACTATGCCTACTTCCTATGCCTTTATATAATTCTTCTAGTTTTTTTATTGCTGTTATTCTTTTAGATTAGGTTTTTAAATTAATAAAAGCTCTTTAAAGAGCAGAAGCTTGCATAGATTCTAAAATATTTAAGCAATTTGAGAGGGCTGCTTTCTAAGAGAGTTCTTTTTATTTCTTAGCTTGAGAGTGTATTTTCATCTTTGCAAATGCTTGTTTCAAATTTTGATTAGATGTTTTCACTGCATTTTTTATCACTAGATTCAAAGACATTTTCTGTAATTTAAACCTGAAAATGGCCATTTAACTCTACTAAAATAAAAAATTTAATTTTTAATAAGGAATTATTACTCAATTTATTCAAGGAAAAAATATTCTTCCATCAGGAAAATTATAATCGAAATAATAATTTTTTTCAAGAAAAGGGTGGGCTCTAAAATTTATTTCCTCCATTTTCCAAAAGAAGCTTATGTCAGAGTTTTGGTAAATTTATGATCCATTTTTGTAAATACTGAAGATAAAGAGCATCTAATTTTCGCTTGAGTTTTGATTTGGTTGAAGGCAAGTGAAAGTGACGCCCAAACTCTATTGATCATTATTTATTCGAGCTTGCTGTGCTTGATTATTGTTTACTCTAGGTTGAATTTGGTGAGTTCCTAACTCATAAGGGTGATAGTAAGCTATTTCCAGGCATCAAATCTGTATAAAATTGAATAAAATATTTGAGAGTTCTACTCTGATTAACCGAGAGAAGTAGCTTTATTTTTTTCACACTTTAAACTTTCTACAGTGACTTTTGCTTTTCATTAACAGTTTCTCTGCTCCAATTCTTGAGAGCACGTTCAAGGCTTTTAGATTCTTGGATTTTAAGATTTTGAGAAATATTTTTGAATAGAATCTTCATTGCTTTCTTTTGGTCTGAGCACTTCCTCATATGGAAGTTAAGGCACTGAAAACCTACTTTCTATAGAAATTTAGTGCCTATCTTGGCCATTCTATTAAGCTATATAGTTGCAAGTTAGTTTCTCTAGTCTATATATTCATTGCTAAGTAGCTCAACTTGTTCTCTATACGGATCATTTCTAATACAGAAGCCTATGATTTCTTTCATTGCATCTTTCTTGGTCATCAACACCTGCTCATTCAAAAGATTAGTGAACTTTATTATTTTGTTATCAAATGCAAAATTAAATAAAGCAAGAAGGAAGGTAATTTTCCTAAGTTTTTGGAACTTCTTATTCAGATATTTGAGGTGCTTCTTTTTCAAATGATGGAGAATAATTTAGAGACCTAGATTCTTTTACTGCTTAATATTTTCACCCTTTAGTTCATTAGATCGTTCTATTAGACTAACTAGGGCCTGCTTCTAGAGTTAGGAGGATTTATTTTTAAGAATTTATTGGAATCTATGTAGAGCCTATTTCTATTGTTTCTTGAGCTTGACCATATCTTATTCTTTAGCCCTTAAATTTAAAGCAATACAGCCATAATTAATGCATCTTATTTCTATTTTAAATCAATATAATAATCACAGCTTTATCTATAATTATATCCTATTAAGAAATGAGATTTGCTGAATTATACTTATTTTAAATTAGAGTCTACCCAATTTTAAAAAGCCTACCCTAGGAATTAATTTTATCTTTGCATCTTAATTTCTAAAATAGTTCTTATTTTCGTAGAGGCATTTATTTTTGTAGAAGATTGCATGAATTTCGTGAAATAAGCTTTCTTAATAAGTTTTTCCTTTAACTTCCTAATATGCATAAATTTAGAATACTGGATCTAATTTTAATCGAAAATAAATTATGTTAAATTTCTGATTAGCTTAACAATCACAGCCTTTTTGAATTCACTTTATAGCTTTCGAAGCACCAATACTAAATTTTCAGTGTTCTTAAAATACGAAAGCCTCTTCCTCTCTAGATCTTCTTGCTCTTGGATCTTCTTTATCTCGTCTAACTGATTATTAAGGGCTAATTAAATTATTATAAAGAGATATGGATAATAATAAATAGTAATTGTCTCTGCTTGATCTTAATCATATTTTGTTGTTGCAGAAGTTATTTAGTTTTCTCAGTGGAATCTCTCCTCTCTTCGAAAAGTACTTCATTTTAACTAAGAACAAGCATTTTTCCAATGGGACTGTCCTGAAACTTGCTATCTTTGCTTGAACTATCTTGGATCATACTCATCCATTTATATTAAAATAAAACTCCATTGAAAGAATAATTTTACTATAAAATTAAAAAATCTTTAAGACTTTTTATTTTGTTATTTTATAGAAAATAGTTCAAAAAATGTTTTTCATAATAAATATATTGGGCATTTCAAATAATTTTATATTTAGGATATTAATCCTTTCTGAGTAGTTTATGGACGATGATTTAGGAGGTGTATCATGGCTAACGTTTTGCATCTTTTCTGCAGAAGATATGAACATATATAAAGGATTTTGTTTATTATAGAAGAGGGAAGTTATTCTTATTGAAGACTATTCTAAAAATTGAGACTCTAAATAGAAGAGTAAGCGGCATGCTAGTTCTTTTGAAGCCTTTGAATTACCATAGGCTAACTCTCAACTATAGGTTCTTAATCCTTATTTGAAAAGTTGATTCCCAATCTCATCTTTAACTCTTCTAACTTATTAAGAGGTCTCGAAATGTTTTAAGTTTTACTGTTTGAGGTAGGCTAACTCAAAATCCCTTCCTTAGAATTTTAATTTGGAGAAAATACGTGGATCAAGTTATTCTCACTTGCATCTTAGTTTTCTAAGTTGTTAAACTCAAGCACCTGCAGATTTTATTCATCTGAGCCAGAAGGAGATGGTTCTAATTCCTACTGATCATCACAAAGGATAGTGTCGGCTTGCCCTTTATTCACAGCCTGTTCGGCCTTTAATCCTCCTGGCTAGAACTGATTCATGATAGAATTGAGCTATTCCTTCAGCTTGTTCTTTCGCTCTTACTTAAATTATAATACTACTGATCAGGCTAAAAACTCTCAACAGATTCCTTTAGGCTCTCATTCGAGTTTATATTGATTTTCCTCAAAGCTAAAGTCTTAATCTCAGATGAGTTTAAGTTTGCAATGCTAGGATTAGCGCTTCGCTTGAGTAAGGATTACTAGGACTGAAAGCCAGGCAAGTTCCTTTTAAAGTCAGGAGAATTCTAACCTCCATTTGAGTGCAAGTTGATACCTTCTCTTAAGTTTTCACTGCTGCTGTTGTAACCTGAATTATGTTCAAGGCTTCCTTTCCTTCCAAACGGATTTTCACTGAATGACATCTCCACGATATCTGGCTATCTTTGGATTCCATCTAATCTGCTTTTAGTTTCACCTTCAAATTTGAGTCTAGTTTTTGCATCATTCTTGTTTCCTTGCAAACTTCCTAGTTACAAATACGAGGCTGTTTGCTTTTTGATGGCAGGCTTTATGATTGGAGTCTCTTCATGCTTTTAAGGCTGGTCTTGCTAGAAATAGCTGTCAAGCACTTCTTGTTCTTCATTTATATATTCTGAATTACTCTGTGATGGTGAACTCTCTTAAGTTTATTCTTGAATTGGGAAATTAATGTCTAGATTCATATAAGATAAATATCAAAGAGAGAGATTATAAGTATAAGAGTAAATCATTTTTATATGAGTTATGATTGGACAAATTTCAGATTTTTTCATTTAAATAGGTAAGAGGAAAACACATAATTCTAGCATAAAATTATAAAATAATTCTTTTTAAATAATTTAACAGTAAAATAATTAGGATTCTAAAAATGCCTGGTCTGATAATTCTCCTTGTTGTATGCTTGCATATCAGGCTGTAGTGCGAACAGTCTCTAGCTCTCGTTAAGTTTTTCCTCCTCTTCCTCTTCCTAATCACTGTTGTATCTATTGTTCTCAGTCTTCTTGGCTGTTGATCCTTGAGACCCGTCTGATCTCTACCTGCTGCCTGAATCTATTCTGAACTCTTGCAGCTGAACAACTTGATACCTTCCTTATCTGGAAGAGTTATCACCTTGGTCTTGCCTTGGCTGAGTAAGGTTTTCAAGATGTATATCTTCCTTTCCTGGAGTCTCGTACAAAGAATTGTTAGACACTTATTGTAAGTTCTCAGCAGGCTGATGCATATACAAACTGTCTTGAGAGTTAGTGTAGATGATATTAATTAAAAGTTCTAAATCCTAATGAGATATATACTTCCATTTTTCCACCAATATTATTGTCCTATTTAATTAGAAATATGTCCAAATACTAGTGGTGAGGATCAATTTGATTGATTTCATATTCGTAGAGACTATCTTGGATTCTTCTTTTCCTTTCTTCAAACATCTTTCTAAACTTTTAGTTGTGCGACTTTTCTTGATTCTCCTGAGTTGACAGTATCTCTATAATCTCCTTGCCCCTCAAATTTACTATGCTGGAGTTATTCTCGTCTCCAAACCTTCCTAATCCAAACTGTGAGTCTTGTTCTTCAACTGAGCTCTCCCTTGATCCCCTTTTCTAACCAAATGTTCTCTTTGAGTTATAAGGGCGCATGAGCTCGAAGATTTCTCTTCTTTATCTCATGATATCGTCGCGCATAACTTTGCGCTGCATCTCTTCAAACACATTGCCTATGTATTTGTAGATTCTATTGATTATCAAACGCATGGCGTCTACCTTGTAAGAAGCTATCTTCTCAACTCTATCTGCTCTCCCCTAGTCTTTCAAATTTGGATAGAGAAGAAAAAATAATTCTAAGGATTATGACTTTGCAGGTTTTAAGGCATCTGTCCGTACTTAAGCAGAAGTGCTTCTCGATTTAGAGGCACTGATATCTGGTTAGTCTAAGGACGTTTACTCTAAAAATTTATT
>JAJKFJ010010044.1:0-14116 GCA_027382625.1 Tetmemena sp. SeJ-2015 | reverse complement strand
ATCTTTGATCTTAAATCTATTCTTTCCCATAAGGTGATCATTTTTGAGGCTTGAGAATTAAAATGTATACACTTGTTTTTCACTTCTGCAAAGTGGACTCACTTTTCTCTCGACAGGCAAACTCAGTCTTCAAGAAATACTTCTAGCATTCAGATCTGCAAAAATAGCATGTTTTTTTCTCAAGTTGTCCATAAATATTGTCTCTTTTCTTTCTGCTCTTTATTGTAAAATTAGACTTTATTCAAAGAATATCAGGTATTCTGATTAATAATTATTTTAAAAGGTATATTTCAGGCTCTTCTCTTATATTTTGGCATACTTCTTTTGCCAGAACTTAAAGTTTTGTTCTCTGAGTTTTTTTTTAGTTTACCAGGATTTTATGATAACTGAATCATGCTTAAAAATATTGTTTCATCTATTTAAAGGACGCGTTTTCTTTTTAAAGAATCTCTAAAAATTCTTATCTTAGTTTCATTGATTGATGATTTCCTTTATTACATAAAATAGCTTTAGACTTTCTTTAAACTTATTATGTTTTAATTTTTTATTATTAAAGTTATGTTATTTGATATCCAATTGAATACGATTCTGGAAACATTATTTTTAAAAGGTAAGCTCTTGTTTTTAAGCTCATTCCTTTCCATTCTTCTTTAGTCATATAACAATAAATTATATGAGTTCTTGACTAAAATTCTTTTTGCTTTTCAATATTTGCTATATATTTATAATTATCATAGGTTTAAGCGAATTTAAAAGCATGTCTGTCTTGATTCAACTTAAAGATGAGTGCTTTAACTTTTATGAGGAAACAGTAGGTGAGCTATTGTTGGGATAAATAGTTTTTAGATTATTTTTTTGATAAGCCCTCTAATGCTACCTAATTGCTATCTTTAAATTTATCCTATTTTATTTTCTTCTATATATTATACATTTATCGTTTTATTTTTAAAATTGTAAAAACAATCAACTTTTGATTAGTTAACGAATAAGTAATTATTGATTTAACGATTCCCCTAAGGAGTATTCAGGCCAGCAATCATATAACAGTAAGTTAAAAATTAATAAAAGATATCAGAGAGGATAATTTATATATACAGCTATATATATTTGCTTCACATTTAAAAATTAAGATATGGAGTTTTTTCCCCCCACATTATGCCCCTATGGACCCTACTCTTTAATTTTCAATTTTAATAATTCCCAACACCACCCACCACCCCAAAACGTACTAGACAACTATAAATTAGGTTAATAAATATCCTATTTTATTTTTAAAATATATTTTAGAGATCAAGCCAAGAAAATTAATAACACAAATATTTCAGGAGACATTTAGTACGGACTTCCAATAAAATTAAAATTAAGAAAATTATTCTTAAAAACATGGAGTAAATCAAAAATTATGTAATTATTTTTAATCCTTACTTTGCTTTCCTTCAGGTTTTGTGTTTGCCGAGGGTGGTGGATAGGCCTGGGAATTATTAAGATTTAAATTTAATAAGTGGGAGTAGGGAAATACGAAGGAAAATTTCTCCATTACTAAAATTTGTAACGAGATGTAAGTTAATTAAACAGATGTCTTTATTTATAATTTGGCTAATTAATTCCTTATTGGTATTAAGACTCACAATTATATATCTAATGGATGAGTTCCCTATTGTACCTATTTATTATTTTTTAATCCTCATTACGTTATTAACAAAATTCTTAATATAGTTTTTACAATTTCAAAAATAATGCTTAAATTAGTAATTATTACAGAACTGTTAACTTTTTAAATGAGGTAAGACTCTCAATTTATATAATTAATATTTTATCTTAAAAATATTAATAAAATTTAAAATAATATATTTTTTCTTAGAATGATAATTAAGTTTAGTATATTAACTGAATTTTTATATTTTGCTTTTTAAAAATTTGTCTATAAGAGAAATAGTTCGTCTTTCACTATTGAAACAATAAATAATTATAGTTAAGTATTAAATTAAAATCGATGATTTGTTAAAATAATAAATGGAGAGTTGCTATTTAGTGACAGTTGAAATCATAGATCACCTCGTCCGATAGCCAAAAATAGCTAAATTTAATCTTTAACAGCATCATCTTTCAGCAGAGATTAGATGTTGTGCGCACTCTTTCAATCTTCAATTTCATTTTAATTGAAACTTGTGACGCTTATAACTTTACTTAGTGCTCCCACACATATTTTGCAAGGATGTACTTAAAATTTTATTTTTTGCTTAATAGAATTATGCAATAATTATTCAAATCTAAAATAGTTCAAAAATCAACATTTTATTCAATTTTACTTAAATATTTAATTGAATTCTCTTTCTTATTTAATTCACAGCTATATTTATAAATTATGTGAAGTTGAATTAAATAAAATTAAAACATAACTTAAGAATTTATAAAGAATCATAAATTTTACTTTAATATAATCATTTTCCAATCTAATGTTCTTCTTGGTTCCTTCACTTACATAAATAATTACTATATTTGGTAATATTATTACTCTCAAATTTATAGCCAAATTAATTATTTTCTATTCCATCATGACTTAATGGCTGCCGTTGATATACGGAAGTTCAATTCTAAAAATAATTTTACAAGCAATAAAAAATTAAGCAAGCTGAATAGAAAAAATTCATTTGTAACAAAATTATATTTTTAACAGTCAAGATCAAAACTTGATTTCTTATAAGGGAAATTAAGTTACACTTAAAAAATCTATATAAACTCACACAATGTCCTGGCTTTTGTCATAATATCGTAGATTAGAAAGTAGTACTTCTGTTACCAACCTCTCTGAGAATTTAACTCTAACTCCTTTGTTTCCTCTTCTACACTCTTTTTAATTAGTAAAAATATCGAATAGCTTTAGTCTGAAACCAAAGGCGACCAGTAGAGAGATAATTGTTTTCAAAATACAAATGATGTTGCTCAAAGATGTTATCAATCCGGTCTGAAGTATATTAGGATGGTAAACAGGAGACCACTTACCTTATTTACCAATCCTTGAGCTGAAGCTTACTTGAGATTCAGAGCCACCATAATCCACCCGTCAACTTCCAATGATCAGACATGTCGACTCTATGAGATAAAAGAAAACAACAAGGGCACTGATTTATTATCGATATGTTTTAAAGTTATGATTTGAAAGCTAATAAGAAGCCTTTCTTAAATTTTTCTTAAACTTCAAATTTTAGGAAGCAAATATATTGAGTATTGATAATGATTAACTATTTTAGCAATTAATTTTATTTGATAATATTTGAAAAAGAAGATCCGTTGACGATCACTCAAGTGTGGAATGATTATCACAACGCCAAACCTCACACCATTTCAAAAGTATCGTTTATAATTAATAAATTTATAAAATTATAAAAATTTTAGCTAAAAGATTTAGAATAATGAATGTTAAATTATCTTATTATTTTTATGTAATATAGCTGAGAATTTAATAAAAAACAGAATTAAATTATATATTAAATTAAAATGGAATAAATCAGTGGCAGTTGAAGTGTATTAAATTTAAATAATTATTACACCATTCGATTCAGCATCAAATTCTAAGAACTTTTTATCCTTGCAACTTTTGTGTGGGAGTGCTCAATACAGAGTTATAAGCGACACAAGTTTTAATGAGGATGACGATGATAATGAAGAGGAGTGCGTGATTCATATCTAGCTGCTGAGAGGTGCTTCTAAGATGATTAAAGAAGAAACTCATATTAATTTTTGATTCTCTATCGAACAAGCTGCAGATCAGGTGGTGAATCTATGATTTCAACTGACACGAAGTTACAACTCTCCATTTATTATTTTAACCAATCACCGATTTTAATTAAAATTCCTACTATATTAGTTTTTGCAGCATCAATCAAAATAATATAAATAACTTTAAACTTTCTTAGAACTGGTGAAGTGATTCTAAAATTTATTAAGATTATATATTGTATTTTGCAAATTTAGTATTTAATTTTTGATTCAGATTTCTTGCAAAATTATTTAAGACTTAATAAATTATTCTTTAAATTTGAGATAGGGCTTGAGCTTAATTCACTGTTACATTTTTAAAAATAAATATGTTTTTATATTAAATAAAAAATTATCTATATTGAATACGACCTAATACATCTAACTTCTATAAAAGTTATTATTATAATCATTATTATAGCATTTAATATTATTTAAATTTTAAATTAATTTAAAAATAATTTTAAACGAGTAAATGTCAACCATACACGTCAAATAAAGAAATGAAAATATAAATCACTAAATACAAGCAACTACAAATTTATATATTTTAAAGTAATTTGAAGAGATTAACGATATTTAATACAGTGATTATTGAAAAAAATTATTTAATATTCTATCATTAGGGTGGTAGTATAAATAAAATAAACTGTTGAAGAATATTATTCAGCTCGCTAATGTCGAGGCTGTAGTCTATTTCCGTTTGAAAATGACTTCTATTCTAGTTAAAATTTAATTGAGAAATTAATTTAATAAATTGGATTCCGCATTTCCTTTATGCAGTAATTAATGAAACTTATTTTAAGTGATTGGTTGATTAGTACAATTAAGGTGTACTCTCTTTTAAACTCCAATTGAACCAATGCACTAATGAACAATTCAGATGGTTAGTAATATGCAAATAAAAAATTATCTTGCTGACCTATATTAAGTTGCACTGGGGATAAGGTTTAGGGTGTTTATAAATTTATAATTAACTCAAAAGTATAATAAGAAATAAGTAACTTGTGCTCCATTACCTCTATTAATTTATGAAGTTTTTTGTATTATCTCTGCTCCGATGGCATGAGCTGCACCACCATCTAGGATGAGACTGTTCTTTAAATACTTCGCTAAGTCTAGTTACTTCAAAAGAAACTAGGGAGATGGCTTCCTACCATCATTCGCCCTTAGGACTGGTACTGTTCTCTTTAAGATTTCGATCTTATCATCCTTGAATATTTGAGTGGATTAGTATTTTGACGAAGTTATAACTTTGCAACATTGATACCTCATTTCTATAACTCTCTATTTGATATTGCTGGAATCCCTTCCCGCTTTATCAACAGCTTCGTTATTTCCAAGTCTTCCAACGTAGCATTATAGGATGAATATGATTAGTGTCGATTGATTTTTCTTATAAATGCTCAATTATTGCATCCTTGTTCAGTGATTCATATTATATTCCGTTTTAATTAAAGAGTTTATTTAATTTAAATGTCTACCTCAACAACATTATCAACTACTACTTTAACTACTTCATCTACAACAACAAGCACAACCTCTAAAACTTGAAAGTGAGACCCGACTAGGCAAGCGTCCAGAACAAGGAAGGCATCCCTCCTGATCAACAGAGACTTGTCTTCGTTGGCAATCTCAATGAGCAACAAAAGCATGCTTCCATTTGCGTACTTTTGAACAATATCCACAACAAGATCTTCAACAAGAGCAAGCAGATCCTCACCGACTACAACATCCAGAAGCAGTCTACTCTCACCCTCAACACTCAACTGCTCAAACCGCAGACAAAAAATCTTAGAAGTTATTTGCTTAGAGAGTTTCAAGTATTTAGACTATAGTGATCTCGAAGGAGCTGCCTCCCTCATTAAATTTAAAAAATAATGGATTAAACTATCTCTAATTTAATATATACCACTTTTCTCTTGAACTAAATCTTGATTAGGTTTTGCTTACCTCTGATCATGTAATCATATTCCCTCTAAAATATCGTTCAGTATCTAGATCTAGGATCATTTCCAATAGATCTCTATCAAAAATATTGTTTCTACTCGCATCTGTCAATCGTTCAGTCAGGATTATTTACAGAATTAGCGAAATAAAGTTCTCTTGCTTGATTTTTATTACCCCATACAACCAAAACATGCAAAAATTCTGAACTACTTGCTGAAAATCACCTTGTAAAATCCATCCACTGACTACAGTAGGTTATAATCTACCAAAAAAGTATCCTTGATTTATGCCTTGCTCTAAAGAAATCTATCTTGGTGTTTTTCGTCTAAAAAGCGATAATTTATTTGTATCTTCCCTATTTTAAATAAGATTAGATAATTTTCATTTAATTCTCTGTTTTTGCATTTAAATAGAATTAAAACCTTGTTGATCATCCATAAAAGATAAGGTAAAATGTTTTTTACACGACTGAGAAACATAGAAATTATATATTATTTTAGCATTAAGGAACTTATATTATAGTCAGAGGGAGTTATTAAAATTTTTATTCTGATTTAATTAATGAGTTTTGTATGTGAATTTATAATTAGTGAATTATATTTTTTAAGCAAAAATTGAGTGATTAATTACATGGTATTAAAGTTTATAGGAATATTTATAAAGACTTCTTAAAATTAAATATATACTTTTACACCTCAATATATTGATCTACTTGGATTAGTTATTTGGGGTCTCGATTTACAACTGTAGCTCATCAAGAATCAAGCTATTTTCATACTAAAACGAGAAAGCCTTTAAATTGTTTGAAATATTTATAAAAAGTCTTTTCCTCTTGAGCCAATCTTGATACAACCAAACCGTCATCCATACTTTAATATTATAGATCACTGAATTATTTTGCCTTCCTGATTTTAATTGCCTATCAAATTTAAGAATTAAATAAAGAATTTTTTAACCAGAATTAAGGAGTAACTCTGTAAGATTATAAATAGAGCACGTGTACAACTAGTATAACCACTTCTCGGGACACAACCGATGATTTCATTAATGGCTGTGCCTCATCCATTAGGATGGAGCAATCTAGTGAACTAGCACCCCTGCTAGCAACCTCACTGAGCTTCTTGACTCTCACTTGTCAACTCTAGCTAAAAAACCTCTGTTGTTGCTGGTCGGTCTAAAGTCAGAACAAATGACTAAGTTCTCATGGTAGGTAGACTACAACTTCAATTGAAGAATAATGCTAGTGGTCTAGAATGAAATACTAAATCCTTTAGAGACTCAAAATCAGTACAAAAACAGCATACCCTTACTCGCCCTCATGATTTCCTCTAGCGATTTTACAACGATCATTACTATTTCTGGGACCTACAATCCGAAGAAGGGGAATTATTAATATAGAGTCAAGAGATCAAACTTAGGGAGGAGGGTTATTCTTCTCGCAGGGCTTCAGGGTTCTCTTTAATCCACGCACTTTTCAATTAAACACTCTACACAATTAATCGACGTATCAAATTAGATCTCCTCTTATGGGATAAGCTTAATACCATAGAGATAATGAGTATTGGCCGGCTGATCTCCCTACCCCTCGCCGAGGCGACTTTGATGGCTCTTCAAATACCCTAAATTTTAGCTTTATTATTAAATATAGCTGAAAATTTAATAAATAAGAGAATTAAATTAGATATTAAATTAAAATGAAATAACTGTTGAAGTGTGTCCAATTTAAATAACAATTAGATCATTTGATTCATCATAACATTCTAAGAGCTTTTTATGTAACTTTTGTGTGGGAGTGATCAGGCAAGAATTATAAGCGATATAAGTTTTGAGCAAAACGAACATTGATGAAGAAGGAGAGTGTGCTAATCATATCTCATTGCTGAAAGGTGCTACAAGGATTATCAAATAAGAAGCCCATATTAATTTTTATAAGCTCTCGAACAAGTTACAGATCAGGGGTGTTTAAGATATTTCAACTGCCATGAAGTTGCAACTCCCCATTTATTTTTTTAACCAATCTCCGATTTAATTTAATTCTCAACCGTAATATCTTGGCTTGAAAATTCAATACGGTTTGCTTTTCTTATTCTCATCTGCAAAGCTACTATAAAACCTCTTGAAACAAATCTAATCTCTTTGGAAGCAGAACATTTAGAATGCGGCCCTCCATTTCTTTAGGTTTGCACTCCTCCAGCAGTTTGTAGTGCATTCATAATTTCTCATTCAGAATGGCCTATGTAGGGATCAATATATTCAATGTAGAAGGGCTGCCTAGATAGTTCCCGCAATTGAAACATCTGTTGGAGAGACCGTTTACTTAAGACTTGACTAATAGAGCCACTTAGAATGCTTTATCCGCTTTCATCTTAAAGATATTCGCTAGGTATACTTCCTTATTTCTTTAATAAAGTATTTCTCTTTTTATAAAGAATTGGCTCCAATAGAAAAATATTAATGGCAAACATAATTTTCTTGATGGCTTCCATCAAGTTCTCTTATGATTGATGATCTAATACTCTTCATATCTTTAGAACGATTTGAAAGCTTAAACTCCATTGTATTAAGACAGATCCCATTTATTTAACTATAATTCTTCTTAAAACATTGTTCTTAAGATCTCTATGAAAATTTAATAACAAAAATATTGTGTAGTTTGGTATGAGTGAGTAATTTCTAGACAAGTACTCTATAATTTAAACACATATAATAATAAACTAATCAGAGAAGTTCATTCATAATTTTTAATTATACTGATCTATAAACATTTATTTTTTAAAAATAGAATGAAATCTTGTTTTTAATTTGTTTTAATCTAATAAGATTTCTAACAGGAGATGTATTGGAAGATTCAGCTCATTTAACGAGTTTTGATTTATTTAGGATTTTATCCATTTACGATAATTTATTTTATATTAATCCTATTTAAGTTTTAAGGTAATTTATTTACTAACTATTATATTGCAGTATAGGGATAAAATAAAATAATATAATTGATTAATTGTTTATTTTATATTTGAAGTAAGATTGAGAATGATAATAAAATGTAGTGGGTAGCATTCTCCTATGTTCATCTATCCAGTACCAAAAGAATCAGGTCATTTCATGTTGGTTTCTTAGAATTAGCAGAAGTCATTTGTAATTTAATATTTAGTTTATATGTTTAGATTCTGACATATTTGGAAGATTTTAAAAAGAACCCCTAAACAGCCAATCCATATTTAGTCTTCACATGCTTTGATGAATTAATAAGATCAAAAGGAATCGCTCTCGTCAGAGGAGATGTTATCGGATAGCTTAATAAAGATGAAGCAGAAACCATTCAAATCCTTAATACTAATTCATAATAAGATGCATTGATAATTAATACTTAAATGTTGTCATTAAATTTATTCGTTTTTAGTGTAATCTGATTAATTTATTGCTAAATACATAGAGATATAATTAAATTTTAAATGGAATTTAAAACTGAATATATTTTGGTTGTCTCTTGCTTAGGTTCTTCCTCTATTAATTTTAGATATTGAAGTGTTTTAATATGTTTCTGTATTCAGTTTTATATTGCCTTCCAACCTTCACTTTGCCCTTAAGTTTATTATCAATAAATGTTTGAATACCTTACATGAGTAACTGTCTATATTTTTGGCAAAGACTGATTTGAAGTGACCTTTTGGAATTGAAGATTCCCTACTTGCCATTAACTAACTAAAAATACAGATGAATCATAAGATTTAAGACACAATGTATAAATAATGACTAAACTTAAAATTTATATCGATAATAGGTTAATTAGCTTTAAGGAATACTCTTTAGTTTTTAGATGTTGTTTATGAGAAACAGAAGTGATGAGAAAAGAGCTTGAAAATTCCCTACTCCATCATCGCGTATTTCAAATAAATTATTGAAATTATTAATATTAAAGAAATCAGGGTGATAGTCAATAAATTTAAATTGCTTAAATTAACAGCTGATTATTTCTTTTATATTAAATTAGAATTGGTTGGGTTTTATTAACTAACTACAGCAAATGGAGTAATTTGAGGAACCAGTCAGAGACCAATATAAGAAGCTTCACTTATAACTCTTGAAATCTTATTTTAGGGCTCCACTCTTGGAATAGCTGTAAGTTCCTAAATGACAAAGGCTTTATCGTTTTTTTAGAGATTGTCCAAGGAGCCAATCACACGCATTGTTCAGTTCCCCAAAGCGCAGAGCGGTTACCCTAATGCCAGCCTAGCGAAGTGTAGCAATACTTTCCCAAAGCATCGCCGCTATGAAGTTACCAACACACTCCATCAAATCAAAGATATCTTTGGAGCAGTCGAGTGAAGGCACCGAAGAGCAAGATGAAACTCAGCAGGAGATAATACATTACAGATACGAAGAAGGAAATAGTAGTGCACTCCTGAATAGTAAGTTCCCAATACTAGAATCGGATAAATTAAATTGTGCAATTTGGGGTGGTCAGTGGTGCGATTTGGGGTGGTTGGTGGTGCGATATGGGGTGGTCGGTGGTGCGATTTGGGGTGGTGGTTGGTGTGAATAGAAGAGATATCTTATGCTATTTGGCAAAGTCATCCCGAGTTCAGAACTTGATATCATTTAGAACTTGAACCAAGTAGAGCTTGAGTCTTCTAGACTTTCTTCAAGCTTGACTAACCACTTAATAGAGAGCAATCAGGATTTGAGTCATCATGGAAAGCAGAATCTCATAAGATATCGTTTTCGCGGCATTACTAAATTGTCAAAAAGTTACCGCTGCCTCCAAACAAAAAAAAAGATGAACAAACAAGGAGCAAAGGATGGATAAATGGAAAAATATGTGGTATGAGAACGCAGATTGAGATAAAAAGCTGAGAGAAGAAAGGAGGTGCAAGTTATAAAATAATAAATTGAACGTGGCTTCGATAATATATATGTATTATTTAAAGGGTAAACCTCTATTCTGCACTTTAATAGCAAATTACTTATCAAAACCCAATTAGCGTAATTCTAATTTATTGGCTGTTTTAAAATGTATTTTGAATTAATTGTCTTTATCACTGATTTTCACAATATTATTTTTCTTCATTTAGAAAACTTATAATAAAATCTACCTATCTTATCATCTAATTTTCTTAATTATGTATTTCACTTCCATAATTTAGAGGTTTGAATTCATATCAGTAAGATTACTACAAGGATAGACATTTCAATATGAGATCTGGGACTGATGCAAAAAATTTGTTAGACAGTGAAGGTGCAACCCCAGCAAGCATTTAGCAAAACATGAAGCCTGCTAAACTGAATCAGCCTAACATTGAAGAGATCATGCTCAAGAATATTTGGGAGATAGAGAACAATCCTATTTTTGGCAACAGTTAAGGCTCAATCATAGAAGATAAAGATTACAACAGTATCAAGGCTGGGGTTATAAAGCAGTTTGGCAAGGAGAGTTTCAAAGATTCCACTCAAGGAACGCAGCAACTCAAAGTTAACTTGCAAAACATTGACCTTGACAGCGACTGCCAAGAAATGGGTTAATCCTCAAAGGAAGAGTACGAGGAACGAAATATGCTGAGTCAATAGAGATACAGTGACGCCCAGGCCTTAGATACTGATGAGCATAATCAGTAGTACTATGAGCGACAAAGAAACGATTAACTACAGATTGATGATGATAGCGACTACAACAATGAAATATTTTCTCATGGGGCTTATGATCAAAGTGCGAATCAATATGTCACTCTTAAGAAAGATTATGATTCGAATAACAGCAACAATAATCAGGAAGTTTTTAGCGAGAGTAGAGTGCCTGTTACTTCTATAGATGGTCAAATGCCAAAGTTAGACTATCAAACTAGCGAAGGAATTTCTCAGAAGATCACAAGATTAAACTAGAACATGCCATCTTCACTCTAGTCTCAACCTAATCTACTCTTCTAATTCTAGTAGAATAGCAATTCCAGTGAAGACAGCGATGAAAAATTCCATAAGCTGGTGATGGATCAAGAGTACTTGAAAAATATTCCAAAGACGGGAAGAGATCATTACCAGGCCAAGTCAAAGTAAAACCACTCGCAGCCAGTGAGAAGTGCTACTCATAAAACTAATAAGAACAATATCTATAACACCACGCAAGATAGCAATTCTTTGATGATCTCCTCAGACCAACCAACTAAACTATCAGCTGAGGAGGTAATTAGAAACTACACTAATGCAAACTTCATCCCATAAAAGCAAGCAGGAGATCGTTTACATCTGCTTTGCTAATCTAGAGAACTAAATCCTCTGGTCTCTTTATCAGTTGAGAACGATGATGACGAGTTTCAAAAATCTACTTCTCCTCACAAGATGAGGATGATGCCATAAACTGCACGAGTTAACAGCTAGAACAAGCTTGTTGATTCAGGCTCTAAGAAAAGAAAGCAAGAACTTTTGAAGGAGTCGGCGAAGTATCAATAACTTAAGAAGCAGAGCAAAAGAGAGAGTATAAATAAGGCTCAGGCTAAGGGAAGATAGGAAGCAGAAACTGCTAATGTTGAAATGATTGGCTCTACACATTTAAACACTTAGGGATAGAGTATAAGTAGGAGCAATAGCAGGTCGAAAACTCCTATAAACTCAAGACCCAATATAAATCAAGCATAGAAATCAAGGAATGCTGCCTAGAAGAATATCTATAAGTATTTTTAAGTTATTATGAATTAGCAGCTACAGTGTCTTACGACCATCACTTAAAAGAGAGATGACAGTGGACTCTCTAACTTAAATAATGACAATAAAATGAATAGTCACAGTATACTTAATAAAATTGCTTCTTCGTCATAGGATCAAGATAAACGATAGCCTTCAAATTCTTCCTAAAATTAGGGAGCAAGATCAAGTAATCCAATCGTAGAAGGAAGATACATAGTAAATAAGCTAGCTAAGGTCATTAAAGCTAAAGTTGGAGGTTCCTCAAGCTTGAGTAGAAACAGTACAAAGAAGTAAAGCTCAACTATGCCCATCAACAATTTTGAAAATTTCTTGGCTACTCAGCATACTTAAATTAATCAGCAATAAACAGCCAATTAGCCAAGTGCAGGTCCTTACATAACAACAAGCCTTTAATCTAAAAGCTCAAACGGAGGACCTAATTAAATCCAACTTGCTACTCAGAGAGGCTCTTAAACCACAAAATTCTAGTAATTTACTCTCTCTTAGCAAAGAACTGATTCATAACAGAGTTTCAAATCAAATGTGTCTTAGGGAAATTAAACTTTCTCTTTGACTTCTCAGTTTATCAATTAACCTTCGACCCTTAACTAAAACGGAAGCCATAACATTGCCTCAAACGCTTCAAAGCTAAAATTATATAGGTTGGTATTGAATTATTATCTCTCTTCAAGCTAAATAAATTTGGCATGAGGAGATTTACTGCGGATGCTACTGCTGATGAATCTAGCTAGTCAGGTGTATCTCACATTCTACACTAAAACACCTACAACCAAGCAGCAGCTTAGAACATTAACAATTCTCTCAATCAGAAATCTCAACAGCAGCAACAGCCAATGATACCAGGACAACAATATTCATAACTACAGCTAATGAACATGACTTAGCTTTCTTCCAACGTTCTTGCAAATATTGGCCAGAGCAGCTCTTCTAAGAATTTGAACTAAACTACTAACAATCACCTTACCTCCCATGCTAATCTCCCACCTCACTAAAGAAGCATGGTTCACTTGCACCATAACTAAGGAACTATCTCTCCTTAGCAAATCATTAAGCAGATGAAACAGCAGTAAAGCAACCAGTAAAATCTAACCAACAACTCAAGCAGTATCTTAACACAGAATTAGGCATAGTCTGACAACAGTAGCACACTAGGTGGGGCGAATATTCTGCTGGTAGGAGGTTTTCCCAATCAGGGTACTAACAGCTCTTACTCTGGCTCCACTTCTACCTATGGTGCAGGAATGAGCACTCACTAGAACTTTGGAGGAAACGGTGGTGGGCCTGCTGTCATGATTGGTTAAAAAGGAGCTGCAGCATAGTTGGCTGCTAGTGTCAAACAGTAAGTGGTAGCTTCAAACAGTTAAAATAGTCTGAATGCTATCGCTAACACAGCCTCAGCTCAGGCCATAATTTTAATTTTGTATTTACGGGAAGCTGATAAAGAAGCAGAGGAAGAAGGTGGATCTAAGTTGATAAATATAGAAATAAATTCTGAATAATAATTACTATTCTCTGAAAACCTAATTAATTCCTATTCAGGGTTTACATATGCTATATAAGTGAATTAAAGCATGCTAATTGAGTAAAATACTTAATAATTGAAATGAAAAGATCAGCGGAGCAATACTTAGCAGCAGAAGAGGAAGAAAAGAAATAGTCAGATTTGCAAGAAGAAGAGACTAAGGTTACTGGATAGCTGAGTGATAAGAGG
>JAJKFJ010010034.1:0-14118 GCA_027382625.1 Tetmemena sp. SeJ-2015 | reverse complement strand
GTGAATCCATGAATCTGCTGTAAAAACGGAGAGTTAACAACCTCTATGATGAAACCAATAAATAGAATAAGAAATCTCCTGATGAGCGCTTTCTTCAACAATAAGCTATCCGATATCCCTACATCAACAAAATATTTTTAAGTTAAATACATAAAAGATCTTATGGATAGACAGAAGGAGAGAGCAACAATTATTTAGGAACTAAGCAAAACTTTCCTTGTTGAGTAGCAAAAGAGAAAATCTTAGTTTAATGACTCTCAAGTTAATGGAGATGAACAAAATTCTTTCTACTTTACATTTGCTTTTAAAAATGAAGAAACGAATTTAAGTAGAATTCCTTAAGAGAGGAATTCAAATGGTGGAATGTTTAGCACCTAATTCAAAAGCAGAAACAATCAGTTCCTAAACTTCTCTTTTTTGTTTTACTATAATCAGATGAACTCCACTTTACTAGATCTAAGAGCTAAGAGCTTTGAGAATAAATTTCAAACAAATATTTCATAGTAAAACTAACGCCAAAAGTTTTAAGCTCAAGGAAACTTGCTTTTCAAAACTTCACTTCCAGCTATGCAGAACTAAAATGGGAATCAAAGCTAGATATCTCAATGAGCTCAACTTTCTAAGAGAGGAACAACTTACAGTATTAAAAAACAATTAGAGGATACGTTTTAGAACTAAGATGAAGGAAATTAATCCAAGAGAAACACTTTGGGAATTAAGCAAGGGGACAGAAATAGTGCTTTGAATTTGAACAATTAGTCTCAGCTATCATTTGAATTAATTTTATTTTTGCAACTTTATTGATCATCATACTATTCTAACTTGATAAATAGGAATAGTACCATCTTTAGAAATCTGAGAGTCTAGCCTCAAATACTAAACGTATCTGACACCTTATCAAATCTCACCTAGTCTATAAATTAATGAATATATTATGAGCAGTCCCATCTTGACTAGGATTTCCAAGAGAATCTATTTTCTTTGATATCTAAAGATAAAATTAACTCCAAGAAGAGTAAAGCCAATAATTATCCTCCTCTTACTCAAGAGACTAACAGGAAAAATCTTAATGAAAGTCCTTTGCCTACTATAAACCTAAATGAGGGAAATCCATAAATTGCAAGCTCCCGAAATAAAGCTGAAATGAGATCTAAGTCATAAATTGGAAACTACACTACAAATGCAATAGGCACCAAGCCAGAGTTGAATTTTATAACAAATCATTTCATATTTATGCTTTATTAAGAAAGTGTCCCAATTAAATCAGAATCAGTCAACCAACATTCTAACTTCTAATAAAAAAGAAGCAGGATATATCAATCTATCGAACTAGAATTTAGGTATCCCAAATTAGAACATGCTCATTCGAGACTAAATTCAAGTTGGGGAGATTCTTCTTTCAAAAGAAAACTCAATCTAAAGCTTAAAAATTGGTTCTTCAAATGCCAAGTCTAGGGGCTAAGAACTCTTTCCTATGAACTAGAAAGTAGACGAGTCTAAAGAATTCAAGTCGAGTAGCTCTTAAAGTCTTGAAAGAAGTGAGATAGTATTTCTTATTCTTTTTTTTATTTTCATCAATTAGAATGGAACCAATAACCAGCAAGCTGGCTAAATTAAAATTCAAGCAAGCCATCAGATGGCTAATAAGCTTAGGAAAGATTAATAAAATGATCACAGCTCCTTGCTAAACCTATCTTTAAAAGATAAACTTCAAATTCTGTTTACTCGAAGCAACTAAGGCGATGCCACTGGAGATAACCATATAGACATGATTTTAGACCAAGGTTACGATAAGCAGCTGCGGCTTTTGCTAGATAAAAGCAAGAATAAGTTTTATGGGATGCGATCTAAAATGGAAAACATAGTATACAAAAGCAGAGAGACTCTCTTCAAGGAGATGAAAAAGGGAATGAGAAATAAGGATCAGAGCTTATCGAACTCATAGGCAACCTCTTTAGAGGTAGAATGACTATATTTAAGTGGGAATAAACAAGTATTATATTCTCACTGACATACTCACTCTTTCATATGAATTACTTTGAGAAATTTGCATTGATAATGTTACTCTAAAAATAATATATGATAGAACAACTAATTGATGAATCAAAATATGAGTTTTATTTCTTGAAACAAGCAATCATAGATTCATCAAATTAATACGTTTTAAATTTCAAATTTAAATCATGGAATCAAGGATTATTAACTTAGAAAAATTTGCAATTATCATCTCGATTACCCTTTTTGGAATATGGCTATCTCTCTTTTACTTGTGCGAGATAAGTTTAAAATTTCCTGCAAAAATTAATCCAAAAAAGCCGTATGATGCTTTAATATAGATGGAAATTATAATATAGAAATATTTTGATAGTAATAAATTAGAAAAATATTACTGCAAATTTAGGAATTATTTAAATCAGTCTCAGAGAATTCAACTGATCAGTTTTTTTTCCTTAAAACTAGAGGGAGCTATAAAAATCAAGAATTCACATTAATCTTCAAAAGCATTACTACGATTATTTGAGAAGAAAAACTCATTCGTTGTGTATCAATAGCCAATTACTAAAATCATTCTAAAATTATTCTTGCAAAGCCCTCATTGAAATTTTTTAATAAATTAATACTAAGCCGATCAGAAATTCTTCTCTCAGTTACAGAAGTATCCTAAAATATATATCTAATTTGACGGTGGGCTTTGGCGGTGACGTGGCACAACTGATCAAGGAGTTACGCCTGTGAATTACTTTAAATCGATTAAGTATTATATGCCCGTTAGGGGTTCTTAATTCCCTAACTATATATCTAATTTATGTTATAGATATAATCCTGGCTATAATAAGACACAGGCTCGTTTCTTCATTGCATGGCGTTTCAGCTGTCAAATTTTAATTTAAATCTAGTTCTTAAATTAAATGCTGTTCTTTTATCAGGAGCACATTCTTTCTATTTTCTAGATTTATCTTGCAGGCCAATAAATACCTTCAGTGAGACCATAGTTTTAGCAAACACTGGAGCCTTTCTAGCAGCAGATTTGATCTATATGAGTCACAGGGGATTTCTGGACTTGGGAAATTTGCTGCACCACACAATTGGGATAACAGCTTACGCGATCAGCTTTTCAACAAAAATGCACGCCAACTTCATGGCTTTCCACTTACTACCAGGCGAGATCACGAATGTTAGCATGAACCTGCGAGAAATCCTAAGAAGGATGGGACTCAGATTTACATTACTCTATTTATTCAATGAGTTCACCTTTCTCATAGGGTATTCATAATTATTTTTAAGAGTCGGTTATAATTGTATAGAAGGTATTTAGTGGTGAGATTGGTTTGGATTCCATCTATTTACTATTTCATTTACACTTGTCCAACAACAGGCCCAATCATGAATGGACTTTATATTCTTCACTGTGGTTAAAGCTTCTACTACTGCTTCTAAATCATCAAACTCATTAGACTTCGAGTGCAGGAAGTATAAAAGTTCACAACTCATAACATCTAACTTAATTCAACATAAAATTACTTTTTCCAATGAAAATTATCTTCTCTAATAATTTATATTGGTTATAGAGTGTATCGGAGGCTGAGTTAAATTATTCTGGAATAAGACACCACAATAATTTCTAAGCTTGAAGAATCGAAGAGAAAGCTATTCAAAATTAAATTAAGAAAATTGAAGACCTAATAATCTATCTTAAAAACGAAAGATACCATCTTTATCAAGAATCTTTTAGACAAGATTTCTGTGAATATTTCAACTATGAGAAGCCTAAAACACTTTAGAATATTATCGAAGTATAAAAAAACGAGTATATTTGTTAAATCATTTATTTTTAATTTAAATGAGAGAATATTACATCACTTATTTTATTGTATCTGCCTTAAATACAAATTAGTGATTCTTTATTGAGCTGCGTCAAATTAGTGAATTACTTTACTGATAAGAAAAAGTCGAATAAAAAAATTAAAGAGATAAATTTCCTGACTACTTCCATCATATTTTCTCTGATCTTTATTTATACTCTCTTACGATTTTTAAGTAGCGTTTCCCTCTCTCTAAAATTTCTTCATCGCTCTCCTCCTCTTTCTTTTGAGGAAGTATTTTTTTTGCATGCTCTTTAAGAATCTTCTCAAAGATGTCAAGTTATTTGAGGAATCCATCATTCGGGCTAATGCAATTCCTTCTCGATTACACCAATTACAGTGCCTCTGGTTTCGTAAGCCCTTTCTTGTACATTAGGTAAGCAATTACTATGCCAGGAGATCGAGACACTCCTGCTCTGCAATGCACTAGAATATTCTCAAAATAAATGCTACAATGTGTTTAGTATCAAAAATATACTTTTAGCTAGATTCTGTTCAAGAGCTATTGTTGAATCTATGAAATCAATAGCCCTGAATAAATGCTTCAGTAGATCCTCCTATTCGTCATCTTCAATTTAGTATTTGGAGGTGTAAGATGTCTGCTTTAGTCTTCATAGGTTTCATATACTCATAATCATCATCATCGTCTTCTTCATGCTAGTTATATTCGCTGTCTTCCAATCCATCAATGAATTTATTATTGTAAGAATATTAATTTCTTCCCAATTGAGGCTGGGATCTAATTCCTTTTCCCTAGCTACAGTAAGCACAGACTCTATCCTGTAGCATTTTAATAAGTCAAGATTCTTAGCTGCCCCGATAAATTTATAGTTTAACATTCAATATTATTATAGGGTGAATGATGTTTACCCGACAGGTAAAGTCGTTCAATTATTTGATCGATATCATAAGAATCAGAACTTGGAGAAGACGAATTCATTACAAAATCAGTTCAATCTATTTTAATAATTTTAGCTAAAATCAAATTAAAACTTTTAAAGACCAGAAATATTTATAATTCGAGTATTCTAATCAAAAATTTAATTTTCAGATTCTGTCCAGAATAATTATATTCATTATTCACTTCCATTGCTACTTTTAGTCATCTTCCTCTTCTTCCTCCTCATCATCAAGTTCACTCCAGTTAATTTTTTTAAAATCAGCGAATGAGAAGGCTTTTTCTGCAATGTATTCACTTACGATCTTCAATAAATATTATATAATTTTAAAAATAAATAATCTTTTTTAATCTTCTTATAAAGCTCCTCTCTTTAGTTTGAAATTTGATCTTCAGCTTCCTCTTAATCAGTTCTCAAATCTACACTCTTACCTCTAGCTTGACTAGAACTTTTACTTCTCGATTGCTATATTTTCTACTCTTCTTTATCTGAATTTTGATCTTGTTCATTTTTCAATGAAGCTAAAGTTTCTGGAAAAAGTTCAGCTCTGTGCTTACTAAGTATTTTCTCAAAGAAAGAGAGCTACTCCATAAAGCCAAAATTAGGATTAATACACTCGCGTTTCTCCTTCACGAGGTCAAAAGCTTGTTCTTTGGACAAGCCCTAGCTGTACATCAAGTAAGCGATAACAACACTAGCAGATCGAGAAACTCCTGCCGCACAGTGCACTAAAACATTCCTTCCCTCCTTGATGTCTGCATTCATAAATTGGAAACACTTAAAGAAGTGCTAAAGGATATTTTCCTAGGATTAGTCATCAATATCTATCTACATATGCTTGAAGCCACGTGGGCAATTTTGTGTCTTATCTTCTTATTAAGTTTGGGATGAGGAATTCTTGTATGCTCGTAATTTTTAGTCAAGATCTTTGCTTCTCAAAACGCTTAGGTTTTTCTTCTAGGAGGGAAATATATAATAATAGGAATCTTAAAAGTAAAATAAATAGGGAGCATCATTCTTTAGCTTGTGTTTAAATTTAATGCCTTCTCCAACAGTTAGCACAGAATGGATGTTATTTTCAAGTAGCGTCTCTAGATTATTTGCAGCTATCATAAATTAATAGAATATACTCTAGGTTACACTCTAATAGATTTTTTGGTTTACCAGAAAGATATAAATTGTCTATAATCAAGTCCATGTCGCTCCCAAGAGCCTGTTCAAGCCACAACATTATTATTTTTGTTTCAGATAAAAAAAATTATTCAAATTTTCTAATTTTCAATCAGAAAATTGATATTCATAGCTTCTGAAGGCTAATCTTTGAACTTACAAAAATGCATTCTTCGAAAGTATTTTTATATAATGGACTAACTCTTTCATAAAGGTTAACCTTTGCGGGAGTATCAATCTCCCTTGAAATCTTCTAAGTTATCATGCAATAAATTTAATCACTTGTAGACCGCTGAGACTGGTCTCATGAGCTTCGCCTTATCTCTTTCACTCATATTGCTCATCATATTTTCTAGCATATAAATTAACTTACAATATAGACACCGTACATGATTATTTTTATTGATATCCTGATTCTTTTTATGCCGTTTTTCCAAATTTTCCTCCTAATCGCATAATTTAAGACAAAAGAAAAAATGGGTTCACATATGAAACCTTTATTGGCTCATTTCTGCACTTATGGAAAAAAATTCCTGAAGTTTATCATGAATTTTAATGGCATGACTTAAATAGTAGCAAGTTTGGTATATAGAAATTTTTGGTGAGGAAAAAATTAAGATTAGAGATGATACTTACAATTTTCTTGGCATAATCTTATAGTGAATTTTTCTTATTGTTAGTATCCTTTTTGAAGAAAAATACCGGATTGCTCAAAGGATCATGAGGATTTTTTGCTCGGTCCTATTTTGACCCGACCACATTTATGCGTTACTAAAGTGATGCTAAGTTTTTCAAATGCTGCTCATGAAGAAAGTTATTCTAACGAGCTTTGCGGTTTTATTAGAGCTTCTTTGAGAGTGCAAAGGTTGTGGGAGGTCTGCTATCAGTTCCACCTTCCTTTAAGTTAGCGACTCGCTTGAAAGTTTCTCTCTATTCTGCAAAATGGTGTCCCTTAATGAGATCCTAATCAAGCTTTTCTCGCCCATTTATAGCTGATTGAGGCCGCTTAGTCGTGGATACCTTAGAAACATGCGGCCTTGGTGCCTATCTTGTGTTGAGAGTAGATTTAACGTTCACAAGGGCGGAGTAGTGATTTTACATTAAGTTCTCTATCTCTTTTAGGCCACCGAGGCCTCTAGTGTCATTGACGAATGCCATTGATAATTTAAATTAGAATTATTCTTAAATTTCATTAAAACTGCTTATGATGAAGGTGAAAATCTTGTTTAACTTCAGATTCTAAGATGAAGTCCCGATAATTTTATCGAATGGGCGTACTCGAGGTGCATTCTCTTACTCTAATACAGAGCTAGAGAGATTCAAGCCAGCTTGCTTTCTACTCTCTAGGATAGCAAAATTCGTGGAAGGTGCTGTAGTGGCAGTAACTGAAGAGTTATTATTGAAATGAGGTTGTTAAATTTGCTAAGAAACTGCTTTTGATTTACTGTTGAAATTAAGTTGCCTCTTAGGCAGAGAACTTGATGGAGATACTTTCTCAGAAAAGTCTGTTGTATTCAAGGTTTCGTGCTCATCTTGCAACCCTTTCTATCTTTAAATTGAATGAAAACTAAAGTATTGAATTCTTTAGTTAGAAGCTGCCTGCTAAATTTACTTAAAACCCTAAAGTTACTCAGCAGCAGAAAGAAATTATCTGTCCATTTCTAGTCCTTGAGAACTCTTGAGGTTAAGCTTAAAATTGGTTTTCTTATTTGTGACTGAAGCATTTTAACTAGTAGTGTTACTATAACTTACTGCATATCCATTCCTATCTTAACCAAATCCATTTGCAAGTTCCAGCTAGCTAAGAGCTAATCCCACACTCCCTCTATGAAGTTGAGTTTACTCATCCTTCTCTGAGCTAAGAAGTTTGTTGGATGAAATCTGGCTTTGCATCATTTTAAGGGAACTTGACCCGCCACTCAACTAGCTGTGTTGTAAGTTGTTGCTATTCAAGGTATTTAAGGCTAAATTCTGGTTGTTAGTGTTGAGAGTGGTATTAGCCTTGTTTGAAGTCCAGTTTTATTACACGAAACTATGCGGACTGCGAGATCCCATACCCCGTCCCATTCCAAGACCTAATCCGCTTGATCTCCCTCCAAGAGCTCCATAAGCCAATTTAAAACTTATTATACTAGATATTCATAAGATTAGTCTAGCTGATCTTAATCTAGGTGCTTATTCATTCCAAGAATGTCATACGAAGCAGTAGAATTCAACTTTTTCATGGAAGTCTCAGCTCCAACTCTTGTGTTTGGAAATTTCCTCAAACTTTCAAGATAAACGAAATTATGGGCATCAAACTTAATTGCTAATTCCCTGATGCATTCAATGTTGCGTCTTAATTGAAAAATTGAAGCATTAAATTTAAAACATCTCCGTTAGATACTTATGGCATTCTAGAAGCAGAAGAAGAGTTGTTATTTTACTGTTAGAAACTCTTGTTGAGATATTTATTCCTTGACTTGGTTATCATATTCAAACTGTCATTCATGATCTTCTTAACTTCTCTTTATCTGCTCCTACTTTTGCTTAAACTCTAGGCTACACTAATAAAAATTGTAATAGTGACAGTCAATTTTTATTTTTACTATCTTGTTATTGATGACAGTTAGGACTCTCCAATCGGCTTGATCGAGAAGAATTCTTCCTAAAGAAAGTTCTCATCTAAGAATTCCTACCACTACCACCGCTTCCAACTTTGCCAGTGGCAAAAGCATTTCCATTCTAATTGATATATGAAATTTTATAAGATTCGAGTTAGACTTTGAATTGGGATTGCTCCTTTCAGAACTTGAAATAGTTGCATGAGTTTGCTTTGAAAGTCTCTTTTGCATACTTATTGTGGCATGTGGTTAAAAGTTAGGAGATATTAGCTACTCCAATCCATACTAACTCTCAGCCAACCCCTCTCCTCCTTCAATTGTATCTATGTTAATAGTGGGCTGTTAGTAATTCTTGCCTCCGAATCTTTACTATATTCCTTTCTTCATGCCTGCAAGTCCGTCTTTATTAATGCTAGACATCTTTCCTAGCTTAATTTGGCTACCTTGAGAAGTTTTATTTGCTCCAGTGCTTGAAAATATGTTTTGCGGAGTCATCTAAGCTGAATGACTTATTTAGTTAGGATTGATATTCTGCTGAGATAACTTAAAATAAAGAGCTATTTAAAATGTCAAAGAATACAAGATGAGGAATTGTTAATCATCAAGACAGTTTTATGCTAAATAGTAGAGTTTAAAAAGCTAGTTGGGGTTGGAGGCTGTTAGATATTCTAATTGCCCAAACTACTTTGTGTAAGTTCAATATAATTGTGGCTCTAAGATGGCTGGATAAATGTGTTATTCAGTAGGTCCAACTTTTTATTTCCTTGCCCCGATGATCCTGAAGTCAAAATTGTGGGTGTAACAGATCTATTCATAGCAGCAGGGTGATTATTGTGCTAGGACTTGATCTGTATCTTAGACTAAGCAGGCTTTATTTTCAGCAAGCTTGAAGTTATGCTTAGTGGATTGTTAAAATCTGGGTTTTGCATCTACTAATTTTTGAAACTGACTTGCATTTATTGCGATGATTAGTTGAAAAAATCTTGCTCTCCTTCTACAGTTCCTGAATTGAATTTTATCTAAGCGTTGCTCAAACTTCCATGGAGACTCGTCGAGCTATTTGAAGCCTGCTGACTTGCAAAACTCATTAGAGCTTGTTACTACTTCTTGAGGAAGCTTGAGTTATTGGGAGGAAGATATTGCTACTGATTGATGTTTTGATGCGAAGAAGAAATATATTGGTGAGAATAATTTTGCGGAGAGACCTGAGACCTCGGATTTGCGGATTAATAACCTTAAGATTATTTTAGCTAATAAATGCGTGTGCATATCTAATTTTTATAATTATAAAACTAATCTCTTTGTATTTGCTCATCTTTCCTAAGAGCAGTATTTTGCTTCTAACTGATCTAATTAGACCCTTGATGATTATAAAAGCGTTAATCTTCCTAAAATTCTTCTAATGTTCCATACTTTTAAGTTTGCAGTTTATTTGAACTTGGATGCTATTAAATCAGTGACTAATTCATTTAGTTAATTTTCATTCCCTTTTATTTTGCGTCTGGACCTTCGAAACTGAGCTCATGCGTGTTATCTATAACGCTTCTATTCATCGCCAGCTTTTGTTGAGAGGTTATTTTGTGAGTGGTGCTTTCGTTTTTACTTGGTTTTTGTAGATTCTATTAGTTTTGGGCCTGAACCATTATAGCCAAATTTTTGTTGTTAATTTTTTGCTATTAAGTGCTATTAGATTAAGGATAGGGCGATGAAGAGTCAATCTCTGAAAGTGTTGATGCCTGTTTTTATTAAGAGTTTTTGTAATTTTATAAGTCTTGCTTCGACACAGCATTTCCTTTCATCTGATCAGAGTAAGGAAGAATAATAGATTAAAACTTTAAAAATAAATAAAAGAGTTAGGGATTGCCTTTTAGCTTTCCGACTGATAAGAAGTATTAGAAAAAAAGGCTGCTACTTTCTTCATTTATAATATACCAAAATTATAATAGGCTTTTATTCAAACAAATAGTTTAATTTGATATAAAGTTTTTTGCTTTATCAATATATACTCTTTTATTATATACTCTTAAAAATAATAATAGTGTGCATATATAGTATAAGATTTTCAAGGCAAAAATTAATATATTATCCTATTTCATATTAATTTTAAATGTAGTTTTAAAATCTTTTAAATTAAGTAATTTTAAGCAATAATTTAATTTGATTCTAATCCTGACAACCTCATTTTATCGAAATTTTTTCCTAATTTGGGTAGAAATTAGAATGATAATTTTAGGTTGTTAATAAAATAAAGCCATATTAATTTTGAATGACTGACATAATCATAGAAAGTAAAGAAGTTTAGAGCCAATATAGCAAGTCTCATTATATTTTTAGATTATTCCTAAGAATGTTTGCCAATTTCAGATCTGGAAGAGTCGACTGCAAAATTTGGAACAAACTCAAAAGACCTAAGATCATGACCTTAAAAGACGATAAGCTTGGCTAAGATAGCTTAAAATAGAGCTCTAATGCTAATTATTCTGTCTGCAATCTTTTGTAAATCATAAAATTCTATATAACTCCTTTAGTTTCCTCTGTTAAATGCTAGTCCTGCTATCTTACAACTCCAGTCAATAAAAATTTATTTGCATATAGAATTTAATTAAGTTTGAGCATATTCTCTATAAAAAGATGATTAAATATATGCTTAATTAAGTGCCAAGTACATCTATAAATGCTGTGACTAACTACTACATAATATATCAGCCGCTTGCAGTTACAAATAGTAAATTTACTTTTTTAGTGAAATTCCATAGTGAATACGATGAGAATAGCGTTTTCTAAGAGTCTTTATTCAATTTCTAGTTGCACAGCAGTTACGACTAGTACGATAACTTCTTGTAGTGCAGATTCCTCAACTGGTTATGTCTCAATCACTCCCACTGTTAAGACCACTGGAACCACTTATTAAGTCTAAGTTTGTTCCAAATATAAATCTGATCAAGGCACTTTCAGATTTATTAAGTTGCAGTGAAGAATCCATTCTCTGTTTAAGACATTACGGGAATAACTTGCTATGTCCTCAGCTCTTCCAACTCTGTTCTCGAGACTAAATCCTTCACAACAGGAACTACCTCTTTTGCGCTCACAACTGGCACAATATCAATTTTAGTTAGTAATTAAAAAATAATTGTTAAATCAACAGCTTCTATAACTGCTGCCACAAATGCTGCTGGCACTAAGAGCACAACTTGGACACTAACCACAACTCTAACTAATGGAATATCGACAAGAGGAAAACTAGTTATGACGTTTGAGACGCAAACTAATAAATACAGCTCCGTTGGAGAAACTGTTTGTAAGCAAATATTTATTGTCTTTAAACATGTAAAGTGAATCGAATATGGGCTGTGACTTAATATGAATTTAAATTTTTCTTTAAAAAATAGAAACTTCGAGTTCCAAAGTGACATGCAAGTACAATACTGTAAGGAACATACCTTATAAGATCATTCATTTTATTAGGCTACTCTAGGCTGTGATTCTTCAGTATAAATTAATACCCAAAACTCAGTCTTGACAATAAATGTCTATCCCTCTTCAAATTTAGCTGAGGGCTCAGTTCTTTAGTTCATAATAACTTACTGGAGTATTTAAACTCAATGAAGACATAATTATTTTAAACTGCAACAATCCCATATCCTTGAGACCTTACACAGGAGTGAAAATTTCCACGTTTGACTATACTAACCCAATCGACACCCTTACTACAGGAATCAGTCTTACAGCTTCTTCTCTCTCCACCTCAGCTACTTCAGCGTAGTCATTCATTTATAATGACCAAAATTTAATAAGCTAGAGTGGAGCTGAGTACTATTTCCAAGTTACCAATATAAATCCTATCCCCATGGGAGCTTACTTAGTAATTACTGTCCCAGCTGAGATCACAACCTTTAACAATAATTTTATTAGAATTATGATTTAAAAGGTTTAAATTAATATAGGATCTTGGAGTTTCACTTTAAATGGAGCAACTATCTCAGGGGCTACGTTTTCTCGAACTAATCAGGTTATCACAGTCAAAAATATATTCTCTTATTATGTTGTAGGAGGCAATTTAAAAATAGAAAAGTATTTAAATATCAATTTACCTTTAAATAATAGAAGGCAGTAATCTCTATTTTACAATTAAAGGTTGGACAAATCCATCGGTAAGCTCCTCAGTATCATTCAAGATACAAACATTCGAAGATTTATCTAGCACAGCTTATGAGATAGAAACTTTTTCAAACCTCCAAATTTAGGCAGCTGCGGGAAATCTTTACATCCAAAGATGTGAACCTACTTCTAACAAAAGTTATCATATATTATAAAATGCAAAAAAAATTATTTATAATAAAAGACTGCTTGAATATCCGAGCGAATACATATTCCAAATATAGGTAACTGCTCAGATCACATCGGCTCAATGGCTCGAACTTAATTTCCCATCTGATTTTCAAGTCGCCACTAGCTCTAAATGCGTAGTGGACGGCCTCTATAACCCAGATTACACATTTAAAAAAAGCTATAGCATAACAAGTCTCAAAAATTCTTTTTTTATAGAATTAATACACCTGCATATCAACTGCATCTAATCGTAAGGTCACAATAAAAGCAATCACAACGAACACTGTCAGTGCAAAATCAGTGCTGACTTTCACTCTGGGTAGCGGCATAATCAGAAATCCTGGGCATTTTAACGCTACCGGTTAGATCATAATCAACCAGATGGCTACTACTGGTGTGATGAGTTCTGGAAAATATTCTTTCAATGCTAACTCCTTTGTCAAAGGCTATGTTTAAATTGCTTTTATAGTTTAGATATATTCTATGTAACATACTTTACAGCTTATTCGAGTTCAAACCAGACTGGAGATAAAAACCTGAACTACATATTCACCATAAAACCTCAAGGGTGGCTTTCTATTGGCTCGTATCTCCGCATATATCTTCCAAGTGATATAAGCATTTATGACTCAAATGCAATAGAGCTAAGCTGTGGAGGTACTCTGAGTGGATTCTCAAGTTCCTCAATTTTATGTTCAATTAGAGATTAGTCAATTATAATAAAGCATTTTAATAAGTAAGATTTAAAATTTAAAATGAAAAGAGGTTTAACCAAGGGATATACTCTTCAAGGAAGCTTGACAGATCCTCCTGTTATTCAATTCACTATTCCCTCTCTCAACAATCCTAGATCAACAACTCCAACAAAAGCTTTTGCACTAAATATATACGATTACTAAGATAGAGTAACCTTTTATTGGAACTCAACTACTTCTCCAACGATTCAAGCATTTTAAAATATTTTTAAACTAATTTGATCTCAATGAAAACCACAGGCTACTTTAATAATGTTTTAAACAGTTATTTTAGGCTCTCCATAATCATTCACAGTTACTCCAGGGAGCACTGTTAACTCGGCCTAGACGACTTATACCTTTTCTGTCACTCCTTCTCTTTATTACAGCACTGGTGATAAGATCTAAATCATAGCTCCCTCGCCAATAGTCTTTTCTTAAGGCTCGTCCTGTATAGGAGTGAAAACTCTCTCAAGTAGTCTTAGTTGCGATATCTCTAGCGATTACAGCACAGCCACTT
>JAJKFJ010010027.1:0-14125 GCA_027382625.1 Tetmemena sp. SeJ-2015 | reverse complement strand
CTTTCGATCAAAGTTGAGAGATGGTTGTATTCCTTATCTTTAAGTAGTTCAGCAACAGCTCCGAGATATCTAATGTTGATACCATGGGAGTGGAAAGCTGTCTCAAGTCCTTCTGAATCAGCTGGTTCTCATCTTTTGCATGTAACAGAGAAAACTTTGCAAGATCTTCGACTAATTCTTCATCTTGCTTAACCTCTTCAGCAGGAAGAGCAAAGTTGACATTCTTGAAAACGTTAGTGTTGTAAGTGAACTTGGGTGCTTCTTTTAGATACTTGTCGAACTCTCTCAATTTAGAAATATTCTCCTCTCTCTAGATTAGAAAAGTGCGCAAGCTCTTTATAAAACGACCTTTGACTTCTCTTCCTCCAAAGCTTTGTTATACTAAGCCATTTCATTTCATTTAATCCTCTTTACTTACTCATTCGCATAGATGGTCTTATTCTCGTCAACTGATCCATACTCAGCTTTAATTTTGATGAACATGATGCTCTAAGCAGTCATTAAATATATCTGACCTCTATAGTTTACAAGGCAAGTTGCTAGGAGATGGAGTCCCTCCACATCTAAGATTTGGAGTTGTCTCAGGCCCATAATATCATGGTTTGCTTGAGTGAACGAGGGGTTATTCTCTGAGCTGGTGAGATCACGGAAGGAGTCGATCAAATCTACTGCATAACTGAAGAAGATGTAGTTATACACAAAGACTTGCTGCTTCTCGCTCTCGTTAGGGTTCAGAGGCATTAAGTTTCCATTTACAATAGCTTAAGCTCCTTTCACAGCATAACTAGATACGATGATAACTTTTGATTATAGTTTAATGAAGATCGAAATCATTGTAGACTTTATGAATAGCTCTGTCCCTTTGAATGCGTTGAACCATGGTTTCCATAAAATCCCTTATAAAAGAGGCACAAGAGTAGAGGCTGTGTCGTCTTTAGATTGAGAAAGTCTCATAGCTACTAATTTGTCTTTAACTTAAAGTGATGGACTGGAAGAGCAGGCTGAGTCAAGAAGTAAGGCTCGGTGTTGAGAATTGAATCTAATACAGGCATAGGTAATAATATTATGTTCTTTCCAAACTGCTGAGAAATTTGGTAGAGGCATCCAACTTAGATATTATACAATCAAGGGTTAGTCTTGGTTGAAGGACCTGGTGAGAATAATTATTTCTCAATGCTATCATTTCTGTAGAACCCATTAACACAGCAAGTCAAGCTGACCTCACCATGATCAAGGGTCTTCACTACTAAGTAGAAAAGATCTCCTACAACTCTTCTGTATGCTGGAACAGGATTGAAGCCAGAATAAGAAACTGCCTCCAAGCACTTGACATGATTAACCTTGTTCATCTCTCTTTCAATAGGGTTCTTGAATAAGTCCTTCAATAAGTGATGTCCATTCTTCTCAGGTAGAGGAATCTCATTCTTGGATTCTCTCTCGATAATAGACATGAAGTCAGAATAGTTCTTCTTCAATTTCTCTTCATAAGGATTCAGTGCTTGCTTTTCTCCATTTTCATCTCTCTCACCAGCTGCATCTCCATCTTAGGATTAGCAATAAATACTGCGATCTATGTAGTCTAGCTAATTTAAAGATTGTGTCTCGCTTTGAGCGTGTTCGCCTTTAGGGGTGCTGCTAAGTTTTGATATGCATTATATTCAATTTTAACTCTGTATATAAAGTTGTTAAAGGCCTTGTGCAAGTCCAGCTTCAGTTTAAGCCTGAAGGACGGGAGGGTTTGAGAGAATCTCCTTGACTCTTTTGATATGTTGTCTGGCATTTTTCTCGTCGTATTTTTCTATAGTATATAATCATAAACATCTTTAATATTAGCCACAACCAGGTACCAAACCACCTTCCTATTACATATCTTTCACAATTCATACTTTCACAACCCCTAACGGTTCATTTACTTACCTGGTCTCATGTAGATTTTGTTATCCTCTGCTAAGTTAAGTTTCATTTTAAATAAAAAAATCCCTACTTAACAATTTTAAAGTTCTGCAAGTTCAGTGTAGTCATTGATTTTCTTTCCTTGGTGCTCGAAGTGATAGTGAGTATGGAAACAGGTGTAAACATGCTTAAAATATTATGTAGCACTTTTAAAATGCTCGTTCAAGAATTCTCTGAGCTCAAGAACCATTTCGTACTGCACGGCCTACACGCAAAAAACATAAGCCTCGTAAGTTCATCATGCTTAAACTCAGCCAAAGGAATCCCTTCCACTTCTCACACCCTTTTCAAAGGTTCAAAGCCTTCCTTAGACTCTCATTTTACACTTACGAGTTTGGGGCTCAGTGAAAGAGAGTTAATAAGTGAAGATTGAGAAATTTTGAGTCAGGGTGAAAAGTAAAGGAGCATCTTGGCATAGGTAGCTTATAAAAGTGTTTTTAATTTTGAAAACCATTGATGAATTTGTTTTAATGCTTACTCTAAGATTGATCTCTCTCTGATTAAGATCCACAATTGTCAAATTCAAGAAGCTATCTGCTAAAACTTATTTGTTATCAGAAATACTTTTTCCAATCCCTTGTATAGAATATAGTGAGATTATGAGGTGGCTTGGTTTTTGGAAGAGTCCATTTTGTTAATAAATAGCGATCGAATGATGATTTGAGTGAGTGATTTGTTTATTGAGTAATATATTAAAATATAATACACTTCCAAGCCAACACCCCTCAATTATAATTTATTAAGAGCCGTAGACAACAAACAGTCAACCCAAGAAGCACTCTTTCCTTTATTTAATAAACTTAGAGATAAAAGAAAATATATGAGACTCATTTAAATTAAGAATATGCTTTTTCAAGTTTAAGAGTTAAATACTTGAGAATCTTATCGGTGTTAACACATTTGAGCTAATCCCTATGGAATTAAATCAGCCATATGTTACAAATATATCTATCTCCTCTTCTTATTGATATCTATAGGATGCTTAATAAATTCTACAAAGTTATGATTCAGAAATGTGATAATAGGAATGAAAAAATTTAATCTATCTAGAGTGACGATACTTTCGATTATTATTAGGTATTATTTTAATAGGTTATTTGACTCTTCCTTCTATCCTTGGAAACTGGCTATATCTTTGATAATTTCAGTGTGAGTTTGTTCTTTAAATTAATAATAATATTATGAAAGACTGTAAAAAAATGTATTGACATTATATTTGGGTTCTATATTGGTGGATTAATATAAAAGATTACTTAGTATTACAGTACAGAAACTATAAAGCGACCTGAAATGGCAGATCACTCAATGCAAAATGATAGCTCCAGCAAATTGCAAGCACATAATGAGATGATAGATCCTGCGTCTGTATTATCTGCTCCACCAGTAGTTTTAGACCTCAATTATATAGTGCTTTCTTATAATTTTAAAAAGAGGAAATATGATAGTAAATTAGCAGCTGCTGCTTTTGAACGAAAGAATTCAGTCCAAGCAGCAAGAAGTGAAGGTATAAGGAGTTAAGGATTTAACGCAATTGGCCTACCATAAATAAAATTAAGTAGGATTCATATTTCTAATGAGCACCATGTGCTTGAATCCCCTTAGAGAGTTTCAGAGCATGCAGGAGTGCTAAACTCAGTAATTCAGATATGCACCAGTAAGCTTGGAGATGTGTACCTGGCTCTTCCTTGCGTGACTCTTCTCTCAGAAGTGATTCATAAATTAACAGTCTCAAGCAATGCCCTCATTTAAAAAGCGTCTCTTATACTCTAGCCCGACCCATTCATATTCTTGCAATTGCATTTTATAAAGACCTCGTTTCTGGCATTTTACGTCAGTGCTCTTCTCCCGCATTTCATGTGCCTGCTTACAACTTCAAGACGAGGAATGCCATCTTCCGAATCTATTAGTGTTTCACTCTTGCCCCAAAAAACTTATTGCTCGACCATATAGAGCCCACATTTTTTATCACATCTATCCTAAGCGGTGTTGAAGAAGAGAAAGATCCCAGGAATTAATAAAAGTGTATCCTATACAAGCTCTAATTAATTTTGTTAAAACTTATTTTAGGAACCTGATTATAACTTACGATCTGATTCATTTCATCCTGAGGAATTGGGGGAGTCAAAGTGCCCTCGCAGAAGGTGAGTAAAACCAAAGGATCATAGAGCCCTTTCTAGATGAGCTTTTTGACAAAGTATCTTGCTACTTCCCCATTAACTTTGAGCCTCCAAAGGATGACAAGTTCAAGATAACTCCAGAAATAAGTAAATAGTTATATGGCATCTTTTCCTACTCTATATTCTTAATTTGAAATATTGTAGGAGAAATTGAATAGATGCTTTTTTGCGACTCCCTTATTCCAGCGCTTTTCATTCCCCTTCATATTAGATAAGCTAAACTCCTCCCAGATAGACACTAAACTTCAGTGCTACTCTCTTCTTAATAAAATGATTGAGCTCTATGATCACAGCCAAGATCAACCTTTCATATAAAGGAACAAGCATAACTTAGCTGTTGCTCTCAATTAAGTCATGAACTATTGTTAGATGATATTTTTATCCTATTTTTGGAAAATTTGAACGAGTACTTCAATAGCTTCGATGAGACGTAGTAAAGTGCGGCTTCAGAAACTTTGTGCGCCATTCTCAAATGCACCTCGGAGTAAACTGCAAAGGGAATCAATATCACCTAAACCTCCAAAGAATTCCAAGAAGTACTAGTAAAGTGTATTGAGAACATAGAAGAGAGTTTAATAAGATATGCAATCACATTTTATTTTAATAGTCCTGAATCAATTAATGCATTCCTAGCTAGCTAGCTGCTCTCTGTACGTACAACATATCTTGTTAAAGTTATTTTCTTAGAACATCGCCATTTAATCGAACCAACTTTAAGAGCAAGTCCTCTAGCACTTCATTAGTGAGCATGTAAGATATATCTTTGAGAATCCTCTAACTTACCTATTATTTTTAGGTAATGACTGTCATAAGAACTGAATTAGATTAGCACCTCTAGAATTTGCCAAAGCTTGCCTCCTACGTTTAGATAATAGCTAACACTTTTGAAAAAATAGGATCATAAACTATTTAAGGAGCTACACTGAAGTACCTATTCTCAATTTCTACCAATTAACTTAAAGTATTTACTATCTTCATACTTTTTCAATATTTTTAAATGAATGAGTAGATTATTTCCCTCCTCGATAAGGTGATAAGAGCTAACAATATATAATCTATTCCCATCGTGTTTGAGAAAGGGCTGAAACTTCTCACATCTCTCTCTAAATTTATAAACTCTATCTTCTTTTATGCGATTTTCTATTAAAATTCAAAGCGCCAACTTCACTAGACTCAAAGAATGATTTGAAGCTAGAGAAGCATATAGTGCTACTGCTAAAACTGATAGTAGGCTCTAATTCTTTAAAAGCAGAGGAATCTAAGCATTCAATTTATTTGGATGAGAACAGTATGGATATAGATCAGCAGTTCTCGGATAATTTCTTAATATCAAACACTGAACCTCAAGCCTTAGATTCGAGTGAGAAACTACATGGGCTCATAATAGAGTAACTGTCACTCATGTAGAGTAATAACCCTAGTATAAGGTCTATCCTGGACCAAAACCTGTTCCCTCTATTGGAGGGCAAATATTTACAATATTTTAGAGTCAAATGATTTAATGAAATACGAAAAGAAGGGAATATAATATCTCCTTGAGAATAGATTCCTCGTTGAAAAAGTGCTTGTTCAGCTATTACTAAACCTCAAGGGAGGACTTCTTGCTCTTAGAATTCTCTAGCACAATATCTAAATGCTCCCATCAGAAATTAAATAAATTGCTATATTTGTATTATTAAATTTACCTTTGTCTCAAAGACTATGTCAACAATTTAAAGTTGCCACCTTCAGATAGCCAGATCTTTATCAAATTAATGTGTGCTATAAATCAAATGCTTATAATCTTAGAGTAATAATGCCTGCAAACCTTGGAGCAACTATTCTAGAATAAAACGAGTACAATTCAATCTCAATAAATTAATTCATAATATTTCATACAAAATTTTAATCTCATTACCTTTAAGACTTCACCATCCTTCTATTATAAAAGATTGACAACCAGCAGGCCACTTAAATCGTAATAAATCTCTCCAGTTAAGCAAACTCTGATCATCCCAATCTCATAGAGAGTGTCAAATTAATTAAAAAGATTCTCTCTAAGAGAAAACTTATAGTAGATTAACTCCTTGAAAATGAGCAATTCTAAAATTTCCTCTCACAAAGTGAGAATCAAGCTTTTGAAAATGAGAAATGGCTTTAAGAATTTTCAAAGATAGCTTATCTATTGATAAATTAAATTGTTAACCACTTTTTTGCATAATTTTAATGATCTTGAAGTCAGAGAAGAAGCTAGATGCGAAGTTGCTGAAGCTCTTAAACTTTCAATCTAATTCAGAAAATTAGCAGCTGCCAATCCTTCTTAGAATGTCCATTTTAGGAGCGTTAATCATTAGAGGAGAGAATCTGGGCTTTTAAGAAATGAAAAAGCTTTTACTCTAGCGAGAGCAACTGCCTTTGATTACCAGATACTATCAACTGACAGTGGCTAAGTCTCATAAAATTTTATTTAAACAATAAGGGGGTATGTCTTCGTTGTCAAAGTATACTAAAGAAAAGGGCTTTAGCATCTACAAACTATATCCACAAAGACTATTCAGCACAGTTTACCCCTTGCTGTAGGAATTGTATCTAAACCCAGAGACTAAGAGCTTTGGAATTCAGCTTCTCATGCAGACATGCTAACTACTCTCCTCTCAGTAACTTATTTACAATTTTCTTTTTTTTAATCTATATTGACTTTTAACTGCAAGAGAAGCTAAAGGATCTGCTTCCAATCGCGGAGGAAGCTTTGAAGCTAGAGTAATGCAGCTTTGATGTTAAAATTACAGCCATGCAAGTCTTCAAGCGTACACTCGATGAGCACATCTAAAGCGAAACTTAGGAAAATACAAAGGCAGCAGCTCCCTTTGCCCTTGAGCTCAAATACCTAGAATATAATTTAATTATTCTGAAAGAAGTTATTATGAATCATTTGTGAAGTTCATAATAGAATCACTTTCACTTCCGCAAATGACTCTCACATTCAAGCTAGAGGCTTTGAATACTTTGACTGAAGTTTCCCAGTTTAAGCTTAATAAGTACAAGGATTAAATTATAAAGCAAGCAAGGGCTTTGCTAGATGACCCTAAAAGGCCAGTTAGGAAGTTCGCAAGGTATTGCATCAACGAGTGGCTTAATTAATGACAAGTATCTTAGTTTTTACTGAATTTTGATATCTTCTTTCATCTTGATAATAAATGATAACTCTTCTAAGAACCTAATGTTCATTTTGAATGTTAAATTGAAGCTTTAGATTATGTTTAAGAAAGTAAATCATTTGATTCCCCCTCTCTAAATATTTTGTATTGTCTTTCAAGATCTTTCTTTTATTCAACCTTGTGCGTCTTTTTATCATAGACTTGAGTTAGGACCAAATTTCTCGAAGAGCCTTCTCTGTTTGATATAGTTCTCTGCCCTTCTTAAGTCGCCATCCAATTTCTTACTCTTCCTCCAGTAGTCGTACACGTTATCCTCATTTATCTTTTGATTAAGAAAATATGGGCAAACTTTATGATCAATTGATAGAAGTACCTGTTGGAGTACCATTTTGAGCCAGTGACTATTATAGAACCGCCAATTATCCACACGAACGTGTTGCGGTTGAAGGTAGCATACGCAAACCCTCCTCCAAGTACCAATCCAGCCATTTAGATTAGATTCTGTGAATTCCTATACATATCATACTTATACATTCATCATCTCTTTTTAATAAATATTTTGAAGAGTTGATCTTAGAAATCTGCTCTTCCTTTTTGCCGTTCTTGAGTTCATAGAAATTGTCAAACAGATTTGGATCTAGCATGTTTCCAAGATCCAGGTCTAAGTTTAGCATCAGCTCCTTGCGAATTAATTCATAGTTCTTGCGTGTCAATCCTTGCTTTAACTTCTCGATTCTGTGTAACTGAAGCTTTCTCTGTTCCTCTGGATCGGTGGCAAGTTTATTTGGGTCCTAAGTTGGCTCAACTAAAGATGTACTTTGCGATTCTTGTGCTACCGCAGCCTGAGATTAGTGGTCTTAAGACATCAATTAAATTAATTTTTCTACTACAAAATATGTTGATGCTTATGATAAAGAAATTAGAGAATTTAAATTCAAATAAAAAGTATACAAAATGTCCAGGAAATTAATAGACATGATAGGCATGAAAAATCAGAGTTAAGAGTAGGGTGAAGATAGAGAATATAAAGCTGTGATTGCAATCTAAAGTGTGTTCAGGAGCTACTCTGTGAGGAAAAGAATGAAGGAGGCACAACTAGAATTCTACGAAATTTTCAAAGGCATAGAGGGAGACCTTGGAAGTAAGAAAATCGATTTTACTAACTTACTGTTCTTAGTGAATGTTTGCTACTTGGATGAGAGTAGCTTTTTTGAAATGCCAAAAGTCACATCAAAGATAACCTCTGCTAAGTCTAGCAAATCTGCTTTTGTAAATGAAGGCGATCGATAAAATGCACCAAACTAATACGAAATGAATAGAGTACAGTCTTTGAACAGTCTCAAAGCAGAGTACCATCACCAAACTTATAACAGCATTGACACAACCAAACTCATAGGACCTCCTGCAAATACATCTCACAGCTAATCTTAGATAGACCAATAAAATGCTCTAAATAACTAGAAGATACCTTAAAATAAGCAATTAGAATAATAGGAAATTGCTCATTCGAGTTTTGATGTAGATATGGAAATAATGAATGTAGAAAGGGAGTTAAAAAATGAGCTATTGCTACTTAAAAAATGGTTTATTAATTATTTAAGCAAATTTAATTCAGATGGCAATCCAATTTTTTTATTCAAGTACTTCTATTTATGATAAGTATTGTTTTCAATTTTTAATAAAAAAATATTATCTTGGCGATATTGAAATTATGTTAAATCATATCAGTATGTTGATTAACGAATAAATGTTATAATTTTCTTCAAAATATTATCTTATATAATACTTCAGTACATAATATCCTTTTATTTGATCAAAATCCAGCTTAGGGAGTGCCATTAGATCTATCCTCAGCCGCTCGCTCAAGGGAATCTTATCGATTCTGAAATTATTAGTTGAAGAGGCTCTTTGGCTATCTCTGTCGCTGCTGAGAATTTGACCTAATCTCAAATTCCTTAGTCCTCTCAGAATCAATAAGGGCAAGTCGGTCAGAGGTGTCACTCTCCTTATAAGCCACATAGTTATATCGACTATTGCTCCTTTACTAGCTGATGAGTTCATTCCTATTTCTGTCTTGACTCTAGCTCATTTGATCTACATGAGAAGACTCAGTCTACTACTGTACTAAGCCCTCAGATGGAGGGTAGTTACTCTTTGCAGGGGTTTGTAAAAGCTGATTGCTACCTAATTTATCGTAAGTTCTAGGGGATTCGAATCTGTTACTGGTAAGTTCAGGATCTCCTAATCCCACCTCCTGACCCTATCCTTCAATTATCTCCTAATGATATCTCATGTCTGCATCCCTTATCACCTCTCCTAAATCTTCGTTTATTTTGACTTGCTAAATTCTAGAGCTCAACTAATCAAAGTTCTACTAGGAAAGCCTCTATTAATTTCCAGAGGCTGCTCTCTAGTTATTAATATTTTAGCTTTAAAGCATTTCACCTACTCTACTAGTACTACCAAAGCGTTTGCTTTGAGAAGGGGTATCGTTCTGTAAGAGAGAAAAATTCGAAACTCTCTTGCTTTGCATTTCATAGAGGTACTTTTAGCTCTAAGTAGAAAGAGCTCTGTTGTGATTCAGAGCTGGGAGCTATTGTAATTGTTTGATGTTATGTTGCGGACTTGTCGTAAGGGGATTTTAGATTTATGTGGGAGTTTCCACTTCTAGAGCTTACAGGATATTCAAGTGACTTTGCAACATAGAGCCTCCTATCATAATCTTCTCGTTATTTCTCAGTTGAAGGTAATTGAGGTCCTGATTAAAGTTAGGATGAATAGAAGATAGCATTGAAGGATTTTAACTTATGACAGCTTTGGGCTGGCTATAAGATCGTCTTTGATTCAGTTAATGAAATAAAGAGGGGTTATTCAAATCTCATATAAGTCAAATAGCTAATTATAAAATGGTATTTTGAATCTCTAAGCTGCATCTTGTCAAGACTTTAAGTGTGATTAAGTTGAGAATTCTCGAGCATGGACAAAGTTCGATCTGAGCTCTCGTATCTTTTATATGCATCAGTTTTGTGGATGGCTATCTTGAATTGATAATCGGTGTTCTATTTCCTCAAATCATGCATCACTACAACTTGATCCAGCTATTCCATCTGCTTCCTCTAATTTCTTATTTCCTCGTCGAGCATCTTGTGCAATACCTGAGCGTCAAATAACTTCTTTCTGACATTTCTAAGCATTATCTTTTTTATTTGGAGATCATAACGCATCGACTTCATCTTGATTTCGTGAGCATGAACCATATTTTCAAGGCCGATCTCTGCGTTATTCTAAGATTAGTAGTCGCCTACAAGGATCTCATATCTCTACTTTTATAATTCAGCTAATCTATAATGGATTAAATGACTTCACTCTTTGATGCTTGACTTTTTCTTTCTTCAATTCTCTCTTGATCTCTTAAAACACAAAATATTATAATCAACCTTTACTTTCATTTTCTCTTTGAATTTCAATCTTGCATCTTAGTATTTTAGCGCCTCTTAGTCAAACGTCTGAGCATTTTTGCCAATCGCCTTTTGAATTTCCTCCGACTCAATTTTGTAGTAATCATTTTCGGTGAGTATCTTATAAGCCTCCTACTCTTGATCTTTGTCCCTTTGGAAGGTTTGCATCTTAAAATGCTGGTTTCTAAACTTCTACTGCACTTCCTTGTTACCTATCTCTATGCTAATCACCTTTATCTGTTCATCAAGATAATATACAGTAGAAAAATAATAATGTTCAAACATTTTATGTCGTAATTTTAAATCAAGTTTATGAATCTTGCTTAGTAACTCTTGCTATAAATTTGTATCTTAGCTCTTATCAATCTGCTTCTATACAGTTAAAAACTCTGCCTGTAGCTAGGCAGCTCGATGTCGTGCGTTCATAACTAACCTGTCTAGAATTTCTGGATCTGAGATGAAATTATCCAGGGTCTTGTGCGAAGCTATTTTATCTGGTGAACGGGAGCAATTAGCTTTCATCAGTTTTTGGTTTGTCTTTTCTGAGTCAATGATTTCATTGAGGCACTTATTCATGTCTTTCAGGTACTTTCTTATTTTTAAATTTTCAGTGTTCAGCTCACCTATTTCATCTTCATAAGCTAAACGATATCCATGAAAAGTAAATGAAAGTAAAATAAGAAAGTATCCTCTCTCCTCATCTCTGGATTAGGCCATACTCTCAATGTCCACTTAAAAGTTGAGATCAACCCTTATTTTTTCAAGCAAGCTCATTGGATCTATCTTATGTAAGAGTCTTTCCTAGTTTTGCTTGAGAGCTAAAATACTTCGCTTGGCTACAAGATCTTTACTGAATTTCTTCAGACTCTAGCTCACAGGCATATCTTTCTTCCTTACATTACCATTGACAACATTAGTTTACCAAAATAAAACTCATTCAAAGTAAAGGATGAAAATATTTAAAGCTTAAATTTAGTAGGTGTATGGTTCTTAAGCTACTTAGGTTGAGGAAATAACTTTTTCCCCTTGAAGGTACTGAAGGCAGGTCTAGTAGCACTCCCATCCTGCCTCTAGTTCTTTATAGTCTGGCTATTAACTTTTTTCGCCCTGACTTTCAACTTAAAAGCTGGTGTGTCATGGAAGTTAGAGGGAGAATTTGAAACTACATCAGGGTCAGTTGGAATGTTTAGTAAGTTCAGATTTATCTACCCACCCGAACCCTCCCAACTATCCCTAGAAACCATCTGAAATATATCCTCGTTGTTGAGACTTATCTTATACTGATCTTATAGTTGAGCGAGGGACTTCTATTATTTAAGGGTCTTAAATGTAGAGGTGGGTTCTCTGGAACTCAGAGCAAGAGGAAAATCATCCACAGGAAATAAATCAATGGGCCTTTTTTGGTTATCCTAAGATGGATTCCCAAGTGTGAATTACTTCTTACTGATGATGTTTTCTGCGATTCTCATGTTTTTATGATGCTGACTGTCCCTTGTCTCTTGCTTAAGAAAGATATTTGAGCTTTGCGGGAGAGGCGTGTCTGTTGTCTGGTCTTACCTTTCAATCGGAGAAATATCGAGGATATTCGACTAGTCTGTCTGAAATTGAAATATAAAGATCACAGAAAGGATGAATTAAATTGAGGCCTCTGCTAATCCTCAGTATCGTTAATGTCTATTTGAAGAGTTAACCTATCGTTTAGACTTTCATCTATTTAACTGTCCCTAGCTATTGTTTAATACTGTAAACTCTCATAGTTATCCCTCTTGAAGTCTTCTTGACTATTTAAATCTGATATTAGCATAAAATGGACATTTGAGTGACTGATGATGCCACTATTGAGCTGGCTTTTGAACATGTCTATCTCCTACTGAATCTTGGCCGCAAAATCATTTTCTCTGTCAATTTCCCTCACTTTATTCAGGCCTCTCTATTCCACTCCTTCTTCTTCATCCTAAGGCAACTAGTAGTCATTGCCTATTGCTCTTTCATAATCCCCTAAACTTCCTTCCTTATCACCATCGCTGCCCTTGCGTAGGCTTGATAGTCCCTAGAAACCCTCCGACTTAAGAAAAATCTCGTTTTATAAAGGAGTAGACGGTAGCTCCTACTGTAAGTTGTGCTTGAGTAGGGCTGAAGAAAAGTTGCTTTAACTTAGAAGTGGATCTGCAAGACTACTTGTTGATTGAGTTGAGGGCTTATTCAAGTGATTCAAAAATAATTAAAGTAAAGATCTTAACTCTGAAGTTAAAAGAAGTTAAATTAATGAATAAAAGAATTATTATCAAAGCTGAAATATCTCCAATTATAAAGTTTACTTTATAATGATTGATCTGGTTATAGTTTATGGAGTTTTAATTTTGCTGATTAGAGTTCAAAGCATAGTTAGGCTGCTAGTCTTGCAAGAGCAGAAAGTCTGGCTCCGGAGTTTGCTAAGTCATCAAATTGCTAGTCGGCTGATGAATGAGCGAGAACTAGTTCTCTTAGTTTTCCTCATTAAATATTACGGGTTCTCTGTTATTTTATTTGAATTGTTTGTACAAGGGAGGAAGTCCATGTAACTGAGAAGATGTGCTTTGCTACCCTTATCCTATTCCTCCTCCGTTTTAGTTTCTTTTATCAGGCACCCAGCTCTCTCCATCCACAGTAATCTATTTCTCATTCTAAAAACGTCTATCCTTTTAAGATTAAAGATAGATTTATTCCTTTAAATTAAACTTTATATACTTTTGATGGATGGTATTGAACTCTGGAGAGGGTTATTCATCCGTAATGTTGAGGTTTTGTATTTATTAGGGTGGTTGTTAATAATTTCTAACTCTTCTTCGATCAAGCAGCTGAGCTTTCGAGTCATTTTCCAAAAGCATTTTATGAATAGCGAGAGCCAACCACTTTATCTTTATTTTTACTAGATTTATAAACCCTAATATATATTCTCATTCCTAAAATTAGCTCAGATTTCATTTAAAGTTAGACCCATTGATAAGGTGTGATCTTAAAAAAGCTTAAAATAAATTTAAAGAGTATAGATTAGATTATCATAGGATATCATATCTTGAGTTCCCCACACTAACTTAATTTACGTTAAAGTAGGATTTCTTAGCTGTATTAGACTTCCTCATGCTTGAATCCTCTCTCATATTTCTTGACTTTTTAATATCTTACTTAGCTTCTTCTGCATCTTATTCTTGTGTACTTTAGTCTACGTGGTATCTAGTTATCCTTACTTTACTTGGCTTTCTAGCACTACCGCCCTATTTTGCTATAATTGAATCCTTCCATTCTTTTCCAAAAGCACTGCGCTGTTCCTTATAGGCTTGATCTACTTTAGGCAAGAATTTGCTCAAGATCTTCTTCTAAATCTCTTTCTCGGAATATCTCTGCGATGCAAGCTCACTCT
>JAJKFJ010010015.1:0-14131 GCA_027382625.1 Tetmemena sp. SeJ-2015 | reverse complement strand
TCTGGCTTCGCTGTCCAGCTGCATGACTGAGTGTTTGCCCATAGATCTCGTCCCTCCACGCCTACAAGGATTAGGAGGGTGAGTGGGAGACCACTCACCTTTGATTATCTCTCCAGTGAGCAGCTCACCACCTTCCCCAGGGCTTCGGCTGCCATTATCCCTTGCCTCTTTTACGCACTCACCCACCAGCCAATGGATTACCAAACCAGAAAGCCTTCAGGGAAAGGGCGACCGGTGCCTAGTGCCGGTCGTGTACGTCCTGAATTTTAACTTTCTAATTTAATAATATTTTTTATATTAATTTTTATATTTTAACTTTTTAAGTAACTCTGGAGATAAAATTAAATCTATTTTAGCTTAGAATAATGGTCTTAAATAATTTATAAATTAGATGATTTATTGTTAGTTATAGCTTTAGTTATCAAATTATAAGTCTGAAAAGGAGTGAATTAAAAAATAAATTGACTTTGAATTCATACCTATATTCTATTAAAATTGTTCAATAATGATTTATCATCTAGGCCAATAGACTCTCTCAAGGATCGACTTTCACTTTCTTTACTTTTGCCTTAAATTAAATATATGAGCTTGAGTAATCATATTATAGTAGACGTCATTACTGGCAATTGAGGCGGCCTTGCTCATAAAATACTCTTTTAATTACTTCTGTTTCAGTCTCATGTGATTCTAAGTCATAAAAGCTTGCGTATTTTTAAGAAAGATCTCTCCTAAGCAATGAGTGATCTTTTTTATGAATTTGAATCGAATCTAATAATATTTAAATAATTATGCAAGATAAGATTAATAAACAGAATTGCAAAGATATGAATGAATTCTCCAGTATTAAATAAAGAAAATGCATTTTTGAAAAATTACAGTTCTAATCTTTAATTGAGAATTAGTAAACTTTTTATTTTTAATTTGAGTTTTTAAGAATTCAAATTTATTCTTCATTCTTCTCTTTTTTAATTAGTCCTTCTCTGATTTATTTTGCCATTCTATAATTATTTTACCTGCACTGCTATTACAATTGCTTTAGCTATTTCTGCTCTATGTTTTTTATACGGAAAGCGTTTTAAAAGATGAATCACATTTTACTATTAGCATCTTAGAATAGAATATGAATTTTGAGGAATGTGAATATAATCATTTTAAAACTAGCACTTTTTAAAGTATTAGAATAATATATTTCATTAATTGATATAAATGTGAAAATTAATTTTTCCCTTTCTTCAATATATATTTGTTAATCCCACTTTTCTAATAATATTTCCATTATAAGATTATTAATTAATCTTTGGCTCTTGATAATCTATATATGGATTAGTTTAAGAAGTTTGTACTCACTTTAAGATGCGTAGTCGATGTATCTGCTGAATTTAAAAATAAAATATTATCTATCATTGATGAACAGTTCAGGTGAAATCTTTTTGCAAATCTCCTTAAAAGAGCGAAAACCATTTTACTTTTCATTTCCATCTCCTTTAGAACAAAGTTTAAATCTATGGTCGACTCTGAAATTTAATTTATCTAGATGACTAGAAAAATGTAGTTCTACCTGCCCTTGAGTTAACTAAAAAGAGGATCAATTAATCAGTAAAAGCAAACTTTGACACGCAAAAATAAATTCAGTCAAAACTTATATGTTTTATTATGGGTGATTGAAATTAGAGCGAATGAGGAAATACAAAGCAAAAGAGGATTATGCTAAATTGATGGATGAGATAAACTCAGCAGATTTAAGAGCATTTAAAGAGAGGGAGGCGCTCCTCTTTGATTAAGAAAAAGAGTGCGGCACAAATTTGCTCAGTGAGTTGGCTTGCAACAAAAGGCAAGAGCAATTTTTCAAGCTTATAAGCATCATTTTCAAGAATGTGAAAGAGATTCTCATCACTCCAGCCGCTGACGGCCACTGCATAGCGACCAAAGCCATTAAAGCTTTTAGTGCAGCAAATTTTTAGAGATTTATAAGCGTAGCAGGATCAAAATTGTTCGAAAATGAAATTAAAAATACTAAAACAAACCAAAATCTTTTGCATCTTATAAGATATATTTGCTAATGTAATATTAATATCTCCTCTTCTCTAATAGTTTCTTAAATCCGACAGAAAGATCTTAAATATATAATAGACTCAAAAAAATCACAGAGAAGAGTAAGCTAAAATTGATGAAGTCTGAGTTTGATTCCTACGGCAATCTTCCCATTAACTATCTTAATTGATCTTGTAATTCATTAATCAATTAAAATATCAATAATCTCTTTAAATGAAAGGAATGTGCTATACTTCTTTAATCTTAATAAAATTTGATTAAAAAATAGAACAAAAAATATAAATATTGGCAGAAGATTAAGGATACAACTAATTTTATCAATTTAAAGATCTTAAAATTTCCTATTTATTCATCCAATCTTGCGATAATGAGTGAGGCCCTCAAGCAATAAGATAAATAAGCTTTTAAGTTCGTTCTCATATTCTGATGTATAGATGAAAAATGGATAAAATAAGAAGAGTGAGGTTTAATCATTTAATAAATTTTTAATTCTAGAGCCACCCTGGGTTATTATTTTAGCCAATCATCGATATCAATATAATTCGATTTTAGAACTATTTTAATATCTGATGGAGAGAATATCAAAAGTCAAAGATGATGATAAGCATGCAGATATTGAACTTTTTAAAGAGGTTTTACTCTCCTCTAATATAAGTAAGTATGATCTCGATTAAAAAAGAGATGCACTCGCGACCAACATCAGAAAACTATAAAGAATTCAAGAAAAAAGAAAGAGGGATAAATTAGAGAGACCTTACACAAAAAATGGAAATTAAGAAGAGTCCATAGAAAGAGGATTAAAGCTCTGGAATAAGTAAAAAAAAGAGTCAATTATAAAAATTAAATTTAAAGTATAGAGTGAAGTTTGATTCTTATTTTTGTTGTTGATGAGATTAGAGACTTTATCCACCCAATTGATGTGGCAATAAAACTAAGCCTGATTCCTTAGCTTGAAATAATGCTAGATTCCAGACCAGTTTAAGAGATGATAAACCTATCTTAATTAATGTTAGCCTTCCGACTGCAAAATTTCGAAATCATCTAGCTCCTAATAAAAAAGGTTTCCGAGATACCGATTATAGACAGACATGACTTGTTAACAGGAGCTTTGAAGGAGCTTTTTGAATTTCATAGGTTGTTCATATATGATCCGTTTTCAAATAATCAAAATATTAATTAATATAGAGGATAACAAATAAACCCGAGCGGTTATAAAACCGAATTCACTTATAATCTTTTTCCATCGTCACGTTTGGCAATCTTGAATATTTCTTTTACCAAAATTTTGAAATTCAAACTTTATCTCCTGGGCCATATGTAAGCACAATGATTAATTGATAAAAATCTGAGACTTTCATACTATTTCTCAAGTCTCTCAGTGGTTTTGGGCTGTTAAGCTCAGTTTGAAGCAAGTTCTTAAAATTAAATATTTGCTTTATCTTTTTTTATGTTTAGATCCTCACCGGAAGACTGTTCATCATATCATCAACCTGTTGAGGGATGGATCACTTTTATCAGGGTTTACCATAACCTAAATATCTATTTTAAACACACTCTCATCAAAATAAGGATTTAGGACAAATCCTAATTCAAAGGTAGACCTCTCTTTGCTTTGCAACGAGTTTTAGCTTCGTACATTTATGAAATCAAAGTATGATTTTATATTTAAATTACTTTTCTGAGTCAAAAATCTACGAATAAAGAGAATTTAATTTAAAAATATATTAGAAAAGAAATTAGCAGTAACTTCGCAAATATAAATATAGTTGATAATTTTTTAAAATACATAATTTATTGAATAAATATGGTATCGCATGTTCAAGACAGCTAAATTGCTAACTAATTCTATTCCTTTGTTAGCTTTATTGTTAGTTTAATAATACAATCTTTCTTAAAATCTATGGAACTCCTATCCTTTCCTAAAATAACGAAACACTTCTTCTTGTCTAAAAAATCTGCTATCAAAGAGCTTGAACATGAGAATTCTGAGGAGAACTTTCTCACTAAAAAATTAAAAGAATAAAAAAATATGCGATTAACAGTTTTAATATCTTCCCACTATCAGATATATTATAAATTAACTCTTTTTTAAATTAATACTTTAATATAGTAGCACAAGCTTAATTTGTTTCTCAGACCGCAAAAGCGAATTATCCTTGGTCTCTGAATCGCCTACGCTATATAAAAGATAGCAAAAATTGGCTTAAAAACGACTTAATCGGTAGAGAAAGAGAAGTTCTACTAATTATTTTAGAGAGCTTAATAATGACATAGCTTATACTTTAAAATAATATGAAACAAATTTTTGTCACAACCATGTCTTCCCAAAATGATAAATTAGTCCACAACTTTATATAAACATATCTCCCTGAAGGCGCTCCCTGAGCTATTTTAAAATCTTATCATTCTTTGTGATATATTATTATCTTGTATATATCATAACAATACTTATATAGCAATTTCAAATAAAAGAAAATTATAACTTATTTTTTCAGCTTTATTTGGTTCTTTTAATTAAAAAAATTGTACTACTCTGGTTCAAATTTTGGTAATTTTTTTACCGTTTCTAATACTTTATCATAAAAATTATTGAAGAATTGAATCTCACCCTCTACGAACAACTTGTAGAAGTAATCTTTGGAAATTTTGATGTCAATTAAGGTAGAGAATTCGTAGAAAGAAATATTTCGGCTATATCGGAAGAGTCATATGAGATTTTAGATGCTAAAATTATACATAAACCGACTAAGAATATTTATAGGGGACCCTTTTTGTTTGTAAGATTGTGCATAATATAGACATCTTTTAATCAAAATAAAAGCAATCATTTTTCGAGAATGAAGATTTGGGGATTAGCTTTGATATTCAAATAATCATTATAGGCTCACATTTTCTCTTTCAATTCCTTTAGCTGGGAAATTTTAAGGCAAGCGATTAATTAATCAAATTAATTAAAAGATGCTTCCTATTTAAATTCTTTGTTATTGATATTATTAATTCGCTTCAATATCCTTTGCATAATTTATCTCATGAAACTTAATTATTTAGGTGATTATAGATTAGATTATTTATAATGCAAAGTTTAGGCATTTAGCCTAAGGCATTAACTTTAAATTATACTATCAAGGAAATTCTTTCCCCGAAAATTCTAAGTAGAGGCAAGTATTTGTGTCCAGATATAATTTAAAATGTCAATTTGTTCATTTAAAATATGAATGAGGTTTTTGACATAGCATTTGTTTGCAATCTTATGGAAAACTGGCCTTTACTTCAAGCTCTGCAGCCTTTTATAAATTAAAGAGCAGATGAAAAACTCTATGACAAGGATTTCTTGTATTTAAAACTCTTTGAATAATAAGCAGTAAGGCACAATCTCAATGGACTTTAAAAGGTATGCGCTATCTTTCCTCAAATCTATTTTTTAAATATAAATTATAGAAATCTTAGTAATTTTGCAAGAACTAATAAACCTGCCAGAAAAGAATTATATCTAGTTACTGATAAATAAAATGCTAAAAAATTCCAAGAATATTAAGAACACTAACTGTTTTAAAAAATTAAGATCAAATTAATTAGATAACCATGTAGAGTATTTGCTTTTTCTTCATTTTTAGGCTGATGAAAAAATTATTTTTCCTTTATCTATAATTAAAATTTATGTCTAGATGAGGAAGGGGGACAAAAGTGAACCTCCTCGATTCTAAATTTTGAATTTTTAATAAAGAAGTCGCAATTTAGGTTAAAAAAGGATAAATCACAAAAATTTAAGAGATTTTATATTAAAACAGAGATCAAAAATTAAATTTGAAAATTCATTTTTGTTGTCCAAAATCTTCTTTATTTACTTAATGTGTTTAAAAATCGTGCTTTTTGTGAGTTCATTAAATGGAAAACTCTTCCAATTATATTTTTATGCACATATGGAGGCAAGTTTTGGCATAAATAATTGATGATTCAGAGGCTTAAAATTAACTCTAATCATTCTTTAATAAAGCTGATAAATTTTAATTACCTCAACTTATTCAGTGAATTTGCTGCTTAGATTATATAAACTTAGTTTAGGCTTAAAAATAAAAATTCCCTTTAAGCTATAGACTAAAATAGCTCTGTAAATCTTATCATTTATCTACAGATTTATAGTATGTTATTCTAAATGCATTAATTAATGTATTAATCTTTGATAATAACTATGTCAAGCTTTTGACTTAACCACTTCACAACTAATTGATTATTGAGGAAATAAAAAGCTTAAAATTGTATAAAACAACTCTCTAGAAGATTAATTAAACAACAATCTCTCAATTTTTCCGCATTTTGAGCCAATTTTATCCTAGGATAAGGTTGAAAATGAAATTTTTATTTAGGACGAGAAGAGGTTAATTTCTTTCCCCCCCCTCTAGCTTTATATTTCCATATAAATTTAAATTTATTGAGGAGCTCTTTTATAGGTATCATCCTTTCAGAGCTTATATTTCACCCATTTATAATTCCTCTTACAGCTTCAAATATTACTAATGTAGAAGAAGCTTCGTCCTGTAATATCGATAGTATCTTAAGATCATTTCAAATCAGCTCCCGATTGATAAACGGTCTTTGACCATAATAAATTCTAATTTAATATTTTTTACAGTTTTGAGTATATTGAAAAGCTTGGAATAAATTTGAGCTATCAATTCTTAGAAAATCTTTATATAAATAATGATTCATCCTTGAGTTTACAGAAGGGTGAAATTATTATTTGCAAAGCTTTGTTTTTAAAATTCTACTTTCCGTTGTGTATTCTGCAGCGAACCTGCATTTTTTGCATACAGAGCCAGTCGCAGTTGCAATTAAGTTCTATTCTATAAGGAATTTATTTGAAACCAGAAATTAATTTAAAGTTAAATTGTATAATTATTCAGTTACAAACCAATTAAATCAGAAATTAAGTTTGGAACAATAAAATATTTTGAAGTACCATGCCACAACCGGTAATAAAACACAAACTCTAGCCTTAGTGGAGCATTTAGCCGCATCTCCGCTACCGATCGATACTAAGGCGTATCTATTCACTCACAGCATCTCCGGAAGTTTCCCATTGGTCTAATTGGCTAGGATAGGGCTCGCCTGCAAAAATAGGCGTCCCGTCCCGTGTGCACTTTTTGGCAATTGCTAAGTAAATTACATTAGAAAAAAATTTAGAAAATAATTGTGAGTCACTCACTATGTGACTGTTACTCTCATAATTATTCTCAATTCTTCTATGAAAACACAGACTCTAATACATAAACATCTCCTGTAAAAGTGAGTTTCGAATTTTTTCTAATGTAATTTACTTAGAAATTGCCAAAAAGTGAACACGGGACGGGACGCCTATTTTTGCAGGCGAGCCCTATCCTAGCCACTTAGACCAATGGGAAACTTCTGGAGATGCTGTGAGTGAATAGATACGCCTTAGTATCTATCGGTAGCGGAGATGTGCCCCACTAAGGCTAGAGTTTGTGTTTTATTACCGGTTGTGGCATGGTACTTCAAAATATTCTATTGTTCCAAACTTAATTTCTGATTTAATTGGTTTGTAACTGAATAATTATACAATTTAACTTTAATTAATTTCAGGTTTCAAATAAATTCCATATAGAATAGAACTCAATTGCAACTTCGACTGGCTCTGTAGGCAAAAAATGCAAGAATACCCAACTGAAAGTAGAATTTTAAAAATAAAGCTCAGCAAATAATAATTGGAGTCAATTTTTAGATGAAATCAATATGGAAAAGCTCTATCAATAATGCGATTTCTCTTTTAAGGAGGTTTTGTAAAATCTTGTGATATTAATTTATTTTGATATCTGGAAGTAACAAATAAAGAAACATTTTTAGTAAAATTACTTTGATGAGGATTAATTATCTGACTTATCTTTGCGGGCTTGACAGGACTAAAACCCAAAATATTATAATTGAAATTGAAAGTCTGAAGGAAAGGGTTAAAATGCATAGACCCCCAAATAGATTCAAAATTACTTCAAAATTGTCCATAAAAACTAAAATTTGCTTAAAATACAATAAAATAAGTATTTTTGGTTATGAAATTTCAAAGATGGTCTTATTTTATGATTTTATATTTGAGTGAAATTATTTATTTATAATATTTTATTTAATATTTTTGTCAAATATATGTCATTATTTTTTTCCATATAAAATTAACTCTCATTTTTGCTTCTCTATTCAATACTCAATTTTTTCTGCAAAAGAGTGGCGGCTTTATTATTAACCAGAATTACAAAATGAATTAAAATAATATTATTTTTGCTATGATGTTTTTATTGATTATTATTTAAAATAGTAAATAAATTTGTAAGATTTTCTAAATATATTATAGGTTTATAAAATTTTCGAATCAGAGATCAATTACTTTTGTAAATTATAATTTATAAATTTTTGAACTTGCTTCTCAAAGTTTTATAATAAAGAGTTATTAAATTATGAGTTTGTGACTATAGCTAGCTCCGTTTATAATTCTTAAGGGGGTCATACTTAATGCGCTAATTTAAACTAAAGTTTTCAATGACGATATTTTCATATGTAAAATATAAATTAAAATCAATAATTTAAGATGTTGCCTAAATTATGAAATAATAGATTAGACCCTATTAGAAAGTTTAAAGCAAAATGTTTTTTATTTATTGCCATTTTGAGCATTTTCGAGAATATTTTGAAAAAATTGCATCATAATAAAGAGGTGGGTGTGAGCTTACCCCCATTGATAATTTAGAAATGTGGTGGAAATAAATAACGTTGTGTTATCTATTTATTCATATAGAACCCTTATTTTCTAGGGATATTTATGGGAGTATGGACATCAAAATTAATAAGGAGAGTAATATGGAGTTTTTAATTATGATCATTTGGTGTTTAATGGTTTAATGAAAGAAGCATATAGAATATCAATGGCTTATAATAAACAATCTGTTCATAGAACTTTTATTTTTCATCTTTTATTGTTTTCTTTTGCCTGCTTTTGCTATCGAAAATTTCAATAATGCTATTTCCTAATTTCTTAATTAGGGGAAAGTTATTTTTAAAAAACTTTATTGTACTCAAGATTTTGAAATTTGTCGCCACTGTCTTATAAAAATCTTAATGTAAATAATTACGTTTCTAATCTTTAACAAGTAAGATTTTATTTGGTTCTTTTTAGCTCCTCTTATTAATTGTAACGAAAGTTATGCCGATGATAAAATTTATTAGTCAACAAAATAATATTAAAATTTAAGATAAAATTATAAAAGGTTTGACTTTTCTTACTAGAATTATTGACATGGGATTGCTTTTGAAAGATAAAAATCTCTCTTATGAGAGTATAGAAATTTTCATTTAATGGATTCAAGATCAATAGTCTTTCGAAATTTAAATCAATTTATATCAATTTTAGCACTCTACGACCCATAACACCATTTTTTCCTGAATGATATTATAGAATATGTTGCTAAGTCTAAAGATATCTTTTATTTAATTAAGATTGGTAAAGAATGACATTAATCCTAAGATACTTTCAAATTAATAATATTCGAAGTTAATTTTTGACTAAAAAATAGGAAAATTAAGTTAAAAATTAAAAATGAATTAAACTTAAATTAAATTTAAAATGAGCGAGTAAGTGACAGTTTAATTAAGTCCTATTAAATAACTATTTATATTATTTCATTTCGCCCGTATTTTTAGAGTTTTATACTCTATCAAGAATTATATGAGACCAAATTTAAATTGTCTAAATATTTGAGAATTAGAAGTTTTAGCTCATCAAATTTTGAAAGGCTTTTATCAAGATGAATATAGAAGAAACTCATATTAATTTTAAATGAACTATTTATCAATCTTCAGATCAAATGAATTTGTGATTTCAAGAGTCTTAAATGTGCTAATCTCCCATTTATTGTAGGATAAATAAATATAATACGTGGATAGGGATAAGTAAACTTCATAGAAATAGAGTTCTTGAATGAAGAGCTTTTGATTAAATTAGAGATAGTTTTATAGAACAATGCTTTAATTTAATGGTGAGCGAGCTCCTGCCAGATAATTATCAAGATCGATAAGGATTCCACACCTTACTGCATTTTATCTTGAGTGCCTGCGTTTTAAGCAGGTACCTGCTGAGAGTGAGGGTAGACTCCTTTTGAATATCGTAGTCAGTGAAGATTCAGCTGTGAATGGTGATGATGTTTTTGATGCTGTATAAAAGTAAGTAAACCCAAGAATGATTTCGCAACTTTATTAGCTTGCCTGCGATGATGAGTCTCTGTAGATCGGGAAGGATACCTTTCTTGTGATTATCATTTGCCTCTTCAGCTCTCACCTTCAATTTTTTTAATAAAAATTATATTGTTCTTGTAGATGATTAAGTTTAATGAGACCTTATATTTAAATTAGCACTTTTTATTTATTACGTAAAATATTACTAATCACGGAACAAGAAATCAATCACTATGTATTTCTAAGTTATTAATATTTACAATAACTAATCATATTCAATATATTTTAATATTTATAATCATGTTAAACTAAGAATTTAAGCATGTAGTCTTTAGTCTTCAAGGAAGGAGACCATTGACATCTCCCTCATATTCTTTAAATTTTAAATCATTCTATCTAAAATAAATGAGTGTTAGGCTTCACAGGTTGCTTGTTTCTTACTCTCTCACTTCTCTTTATTCCTCCGATATTATGTATCTTTATTTTTCGAGCCTTACAGAAAAATCACTCTTGCATAATCAAAGAAGATAATTTTTTTTAATTGCCTTTCTCCTTTCAAGTTACTAACTCTAAAATTTTAATTTAGTTTGTAATTCTAAAAGGAATATCATAATAGCATAATAATATAATAATTTATTTTAACCTTCAACGTTATCTGACTCTTGAGATGAGTTCATACCCAATAAACTACTATTTAGAACTTTAATAATTTACTAATAATTACCCCTACAGAAAATACATTATATTTGTTTAATCAAAGATCGAGCAACTGATTAGGAAGTACAATTTTAAGGAGGACAGATTTCCTTACTATTTGGGTGAATACAATAGCAATGAAGATCTTTTTGAAGTTAATTTTAGAAAATAAAATCTAACTATGGAACTGGAAATATTTAGCAGTTAAGATCTTTATTAATTTTCTAGGATTAGATTAATGATTTGATATATAGGCATCGTCTCTCATTAAAGAAAAGGTGAATAGATATTTTTTCCTCTGCAGTTGGGTGAGCTCTCAATGACTGAAAAGTGTCGTCAGAGTGATATCAGCCCACCCACAGAAAGTAAGAATAATGCATTTTAGATGAAGATTGAGCAAACAGACATGAGTTTCACTAATGATTATAAATAATTGGATCTAATATAGAGCTATGAAGTAAAGCAGGAAAAAATTGTAGATCGAGGAAAATATGCCAAGTTAGCTAGTGCACAAATTTAATGAAAGAAAATGGTATATATCTCTATGAAAATTCTTACAAAATTTTTTGCAATTATTAATTAATTTTACAATGAAATATGCTAATATACTAATAAATGCTTTGTGAATATTTAATCTTTTTTTTTGTGAATTATAGATTTTTATTACAATTTTGGAGGAGTAAAGAATAATCTTCAGGCAAATTAAAAATTTTATGAGACTTTTTAAACCATTTTTTTTCTAAATCTCAGCTTATGTAGTAAATTTAAGGTATAAAGCTATCTCAATCTATTTTTTAGAGCTTCAAGAATAATATAAAGTAGTCTCATATAAATTGAGTAATTATAAAATCTACTTATCCATGTAAAATTCATTTATAATATTTTTTATTTTAATACTCTAATATTCAATCCATTTTTTTCCAATTCTCAGCGACTATTTTGTTTTGTGAAAAGAAGAGGGTATATTAATTTATTCTGAATTAAATTTGATTATCTAATGAAAACTCATCAGTAATACATTAAAATTATATTTTAATATTACAATGAGTTCAGTTTGAACGATGAGTAAGAGGATAAAATCAACGAAACTTTTGAGCTCTATGTTAAGTAGAAAAGAAATCACTAAGAAGTTTATTTATTTAAAGTAGATCAGAAAATTACTATAAATGGCATCGCTCTTCTCTATAATATCTTAAGTTAGAAGAAGACAATATTAGTTAATATAAACGAAGATAATTTTATTGAGGTCAAAGAACTGGTAAAGCAAGTAATAGACTTAAATGGAATGCCATTCATTGAGAAATTTAATTTATAGGCATTTTTTGTAGATAGCAGGAATTCATCTTTTAAAAGTAGGAAAGATCTCTCAAGTTAAATCAAAATAACCGCAAATTTAACATACAAGTCAAAGAATTATTTAATAATCAAGTCATAATTTGTAGCCCAATTCTATGCCATAATTGACTTGGAAAGATGTATCGAGATCTTCTTTCTGAATCTGAGGAAATAATCCCAAGTTTGAACTCCCTCGCATTATAAATCTTTATCCAAAAAAAAACACACAAAGCGAAGGGAGGTTTGTTAAAAAATTGTAATGAGGCGGCACACTAGAAAATTTTTCAAAAAGTGGATTTTAGGCACTGAGTGGTATATCTAAATAGATAGATTTTTATAAATGTTCTTTTTTTATTATACTTGAATTTTTATCATAATTAAAGAGGTTTTAAGTCTTATTCTTGGCTAAGACTATTTTTCTTTTGCTTTAATTATTTCAAGTGGAATTTTGCATGATGCAAAATCCTGTTCAGAGATTTTAAGATAGGTTGTCTCTGTTTTTAATCTATTAAAATTTCTCTACTTTGAAAGCCCCTGTGTGAAGCCTTGGATGCATATGTACACATAGATGGCGTTACTCAGGTCAGCTGAACATATATAACTTAGTTTTAAGATATAGAGCGTTTATTTTTAATTCAGCTGTAAATCTTTAATTTACAAGTTGAGATTGATGAAATGAAGGAGTTGTCTGCAATTCTCTACAAATTCAATACTGAATTCAAGAATGGGTCTCTCTAGACTATCCTTCATTAAAATTATTTATTCTCATGTCTTAGCAACCATTGAATGTAAATCCTGCTTTTATTTGGTAGAAAGATTTGCTGATAAATCTCACATATTTTGTTTTGTTATAAAATAAATTTATTCAAATCACTCATATTAAGTTAATCAATTAACTCTTTCAATGTTTATGGAGAAACGCCCTTAGTCATAGCTATTTAATATAAGAATTGGAAGTTTATCAAAACAATTTAATATTATAATAAAACACACATTATAAATTATTTTAAGAATGATAAAATGATAACTAAATTTTAATTTTAGAAAGAATAGAGTAATTAAAATGATCATTAAATTTTAACTCATTATTTATTATTTTAATTTAATTCTCAATTAAAATTAATGACATAAAATAAAATCTCTTTTAAAAATTAACTGAGCTTAAAAATTGATTTTTAATAAATTAAAAGTTAATCTTATACTGATTAAAACAATGCTTAAATTGAACTAGCACAGCTGTATAATTGGACTGCCATTATTTAAAACAGACTCAATTAAATCATTTAATCAATTCGATTCAGATAATTCAATAGCGAAATACTAACTTTTATTTTAATATAGTACTGCTATCCTTAATTTCACATCGCTGCCTAGAAGCACAGGTTTTACTGTAAAAAGCTAGTGCTCCTAACACGCATTTGTACCACTTTAGAGAGTGTGAATTTAATATTTTGAGAATGCTGGCTGGCAAGGGCGCTCCCTATAATTCCAAGACATCTATAATTAAATTACCTTTTTATAAAAAAGGCTTTAGCAATAATTGACCTACCAGGAGTACTTTCTGTACAATCTTTTATCTTCGCAGACTAGAGATTAGTCTTTATCCGTTCAGGTTATACAGAAGGAAATTGAAATGTTTTTAAAAATCAAGGCTGAACAGATAATATCATAGCTGAAAATTTAATGGAAAAATAAATTATTGTAGAAATCAGAATGAAATGTAAAATTGAATTAATCGAATTAAATTTACAATTTAATTCCGGAAATTTTTTAAGCCCAAATTAATATATACATACCGCGGCTGCTTATTCAAACT
>JAJKFJ010010010.1:0-14133 GCA_027382625.1 Tetmemena sp. SeJ-2015 | reverse complement strand
TGCTGCAGTTTCTCTAACAACGAGTTTAACTATGATTGGTGAGATTAACTGAGCATCTGCAAGCTAGCTAAAATTAATTAAATGCTACTTGTAACTTAGAACTGAACTTGTGTGTTTGAAATTGAAAATACATATGGATCTGCATAAAACATTATTTTTAAGAAAAGCTATTGAATAAGAACTTTTAGTACAAAAGTGTTTGCCGGAGGTCTTGAAACTGAATTTATTTAATAGTTTTTATTAGAAAATAGATTAAAAATAGAGTAGATAATTTTCCTGGCAGCTGCTGTTTGAATAAAGAAAATTCTCTCTAGTTCCTCCCCCTGAGTATAAAGTCAAAAAATAAACTTCATGTTTTTGCTGATTAGAAATTTAGGTTTAAGGTAATTTTTCCAATCTCATTTCTTTATATATACAATATTAATAATCCTACTCTTAAGTTACTGGAGTCAAAACCTAAGACACGCTCTTTAGGAAACTATATAGGATTTCAAGCTCTTTCTCTCGCATAATTTAATATTAGATCGAATCATTCTAGTTAAGCTATAAGTTAGGGGAAGAGGCAAGGCATTTATTCTCTATTAAAAAATTGGTAAAACTAGCATTTGCTGAAGCTACCCTGATGCCTACAAATTATGTTGCAAGAGCTTTCTTTCAAAAATAAAGGACTGAATTGTAAAATGGGTTTAATAAGAGAAACCAAAAGTGTAATATTTAATTTTTAAAAATTGTGGCATTCCCTAAAAATTTTCACTGCAAAAAATATTAATTTATCTTTAAGATTTATTTGCAGAAGTATCTTTAACTAATTATACGGAGTAGAATTTCTAAAAATTATAATTCAACTTATGTATAAAAATAATTATTATTTTCTCGAGGCAGATAGAGTAAGCTTACATTGAGAAATAGTCAGATACTTAAAGCGTCACTAATTAGTCAGCAGACAAAATTATATCTTGATTGGCATTGAGGGTAGCTGTTGGTTGAGGTTTTAATAAAGGACAAGGATTACGGATTTTTAAGCTTATACTGTAAGTATATAGAATATTTATTTCAAACAAATTATAGATTTAAATTAAATTTTATAAATTATTATTTAGAATAAGGGCTATTCAATAACTTATTTATTTTTTTTCTCTCTCGATTAATTGTGGGATAATTCTCTTAAATCTTAGTCAGCAAAAATAAAAACTCTACTAAAATAGCAAATAAATCATACGGAATATTTAACTTTATTTTATACTTTAATCTTATGAATATTTGGCAGCATCAAAAGAATTCTCAATCCAATTAAATGGATAATAAAATAATATATTTTTATTTTATTCCTATAAATTGATTTGTTTATAGATTAGTGGATGCGGGGGATTGTATAATCTATTAAATATAATCACATCGATTCTGTAGTCATTAAAATATAAATTAGTTAGGGAGAGATCAGTAGCAGTTAACAGAAGTTTAGGTAGCACAGGGTCATCTGCTAGAATAGTGGAGATCATCTTTTAATTGATTTATCTTGATTAGTATAGTACTCTAGGAAAGCATTTTATATTTTCTTAAAGCTCCACAGTATTCCCAAGTTCAGTAGCCATGAATACTTTATGCTATCCTTTACCAAAAAAGTAAACTATTATTTTTATTTCCTTCGCAGCAAATAGGCACCGTACAAGTTTAATATTAATTTAAGTTAATAGTGGAAGTGGGATCTCAATATTGTTTTAATAAATTAATTTTTTAAATTATTAAAATGTAAATAAGGTAATTAAGAAATAATTATACTATTTTAATGCTAAGATTGTATAACCAAATTTATGATTAAATAATATTTACCAAGATTGTATAATTAACAAATTAACATTAAAGGTACTATTATGATAAAAAATTAGTATGCGATAAATTTATATGGAAGTAAATTAATTTTATCAAAATTAGTAATATTAGTTGCGCTAACATCTACATATTAGAGAAAAGAGAACGGAGATACTAAAGAAGGAGTAACTATGTTATCTATTTATAGTATCTATGATTATATTTTTGTTTATCTTTACATCCATTATCGAAAATCAGTTGGAATTATTCAGAAACCACTATTTATAAATATTAAGAATAAGAAATTATGATTAATTATATAAGCTGCAATTAATTTTAAAAAGGTTTGCAATTTTAATTTAGAGAATACTGACTTGACAGAAGCTAAGAAAATAAATGTGGATGTTTTTGGGAAATCGATCGAAGTAAGAGTCAGGACGTAATCAACTTAAGGCTTAAATATTATTTATAACTGATCCATTAAGTTCGCTTATTTGCTTTTCCACGCCAACACTTGAACAAGGCTGTATTAAGTTAACATAGATATAATTCATTTTATTTTTTTAATTAACCAAGCATGTGATGGTAGCTGGTCCGCATTCATCAGGATCTACACTTGCTTATAAGTGAGCTAAAATATAATAAAAGTTAAGCTAGAGTAAAGACACTAGGATTACCGTAAAATGTTGCAGGTGAATTATTTTTAATCGCTATATGGGAATGTAAATGTATCAAAGCTAAGAGTAGGAGATGGACAGTTTACGATCTCCAAAGTTATTTAAGTGGTTGCGGAATTATCCTCCCTTCCAATTACAAATCCCTTCAGATTTATGATACATATTTTAAAGTTATAAATTCTAAATATAGAATTAGCATAAAAAAATGATATAGACTCCTGGAGTAGCAGTAAACTAAAATACTAAAGTTAATAATTAAATATATTACAAAATTCATATGTTTACCTATATTACCTATTATCACTGCAGGCACAGTGTAGTCAATTAAATTAAATCAAGTTTAAGGGCAAGAGGAGTAAGCAAAGGATTAGATTCTTGAATAGCCGTGTATACTATTTTGCAATATTTAGATAGATCTTCGCTAGAGCTGCTCATTTGAATTGTCATTAAGCTGAATATTATCCTATATGAAGTTTACCCTGTATTTCATATTCATAAATTAAAAATTATGTTTATTTTACTTTACACAATTAGAATAGACTTGTCAAATTAAAGATAAATTTAATAAATTTGGCCGACACAAGTGATTGAGCATTTAGAGTTAGATCTGTAGAGTCTAGACATTTATTTTCTATGGCAATCTCTATATAAAGGGTATATATTTTCAAAGATATCTTAAATTAAAAAAAAAAATTCGTATCCCTTTTCTTCTCTAGATATTAGGTATTCAAAAAAATATATTCACTGATAATGTGGAGTCAACAGTTAAACAAAAACATAATATTGCTGAGGGAGATATTTTGTATTTTTATGTCTTAGTGACAGGCGAAAGCTTAACATAAAAATTTATAGCTGCAAGTAAAATATCCCTGAAAATTAAAAATAAAGAACTTCCGAAATTCGAACTTTCCTCAAGTCCTATATAGTGAAAATAACATGCTTTTTAAAAAATAATTTTGTATTTTTCATTCGTTATATCTGGAGAGGAGACCGGTGTTATTTCGTATTGAAGCCCAGCAGTAGAATCTAGACAATAGAAAACAATTTGCAAAGTAAATTATAAATAAATCAATTATACTATAATTTATTAGCAAAGTTACTTATACTTTGTAATAGCCGTTAGTTAATGCCTGATATTGATCAATATTGAAAAATTTAAAAGTAACTATTAAACTACATTGCTCTATTTTGAAAATTATAATGCTATATATTTTTAATTTCAATAGTGAAGTTCGAGTTATCAATAATTAGAATCTAAGACTGAAATTTATTTAAAATATCTAATATTTCTATTCACATTATAAAATAAAAAGTTTAGAATTATTTATTAAAATTAATGCATTTAGTCTTTTGAAAATTAATAAAACTTATTTTATTATTTTAGAAGTTATTTTAATTTAAAATATGCCACTTTATGAATCTTATAATTTTATTGAAACTAACTCTAAGAAACTTATTTATTATAAAACTTAATAGGGCTCTTACTAGTTACCAAATAAGGACTCTAAGTAATTCCCATTATTTGAAATCTAAGGGTAAAGGGTAATCGATTACTATCCACTCAGATTGTCTAAAACAATGTTGAGAACTAAATTATAATTTATTTATTTCATGACCAATTACAAATTAAATACAATTATTATCATTATAAATTAACTCTGCTATCTACTAAATTGACTTTCTAGACACTTAAAGTTAAAATTATTTAAGTTGGAGCCGTCACAGAAATTGTCTAAAAAGAAGATTGCTAATTTTATATCTAATCAGTTAGAAGTTAAAATAATTAATGAGTTCCCATACTACTCCAACTGTATTCTTGTAAGTGATCTGGTAAACACTTTATGCCTTTCCGCATAGGAAACTGCTTGAGGAAAATAAAAAATAAACTGACAATATCCCAGAGTATAATTACCCGCTGAATGATGAGGTATATCCTTAAGTATATAAATCTCAATCATTAAATTTAACTTAAAGGTATCTGCTATAGTTTTGTAAATTTTTGCCATTGAATTAAATCCGAGGACAAGAAAATAAATAAATTTAGAAGGTCTATGTTAAAGTAAAATAAGATAAAAACTGAATTTACATATCTCGCCTGAACTACCTGTAACGAGACAATTAAGCTACTGTTTCGCAATTAAAGCTAAAGATAGGATCCTCCCTGAATATTATACTGAGTATACTCTAAAACTAATTAAAACATGTGGTACTTACTTAGCATAATATATCGCGTTCTCTTATTTATTATTTTTTCCAAAGTCCATCACTTTACTTTTATAAGGTTAGTAACATGAAATATCCACCTCCAACAATTGAATGCAAAATGTTTATGTATGAATCAAGTCCGCTAAAAATCATATTTTTTAGTTTATTAATATTTCATACTAACAGATATATTTGGTAAACTAAAAACAACGTTTTAAACCAAGATGGTTGAAAATTAAATGTATTTTTGAGGAATAAAAAAAATATCTTTTTTTACTTAATAAATATAAAATAATAAAATATAGGATATAATTATTCCATTTTATATTATTAAGTAAAATACTAGCGTTAATTTACCAGCAGATAGAGATCCTATATAAATCAATTTATTTTACTCAATTTATAATAATCTAATATAAGGTAGCTAATCTCTATCCATTTTTTCTCTAATATTTCTACTCTTTTAAATCTTGGAGAAAAAAAAAAACTAGGAAAAATAAACTAAATATCTTATATTAAAATTTCAAAATTTTCATTTTTAGAACTTATATTTTAATTAAAATTTTAAAGGATTATTTTTTGTAGTATATTTTACACATGGTGTACTGAGTAAACGTCAAAGTTTGACTATTGAAAATAATGAGATGAAATTAAGAATAAGAGGTTGTAGCTGATAGAAATCCGTAGTTAAATATCATAGTTGAAGATGCGAAATTTAAATATATAAAATAATTTACGATTACATATAGACCCTAGGAATTAGGAAAATTAGGGATAAATGTGTTTTGATATAAATAAAATATCCGGCGGCGTAAGTCACGAAAATCCACGAATTATAAATTAAAAAATAAATAAATAATTAGAGTCTTCAATCTGCAATGATTTATAAATAAGATAGTCCAAAGAATTGTCCTCCAACCGCGTAAGCCATCATGTTTTAAGAAAAATAAGCAGCACTTTTAAGAGTAAGAAGTCCTAGATCCTATTGCTTATTTCTCGAATGTAAAAAAATATATTTGTACTGAACCATCCTATCTGAATAGTTTATATTTAATAAAAAATATTTCATAGTATAGAAGAATTATCATCTAAAAGAGTTAATTTTCAGAATAAAATATTCAATGAGTAAAAATAAAATAAATCTTAATTTAAAGAAGAGACAATTTAATTTTTTAATGATACCATAATTTTAAGAAGAGCAACAGTTATTGGCCTATATTAAACTTGCATTTTAAGAGTTTAAAAATATATTTTTTTTTAATAGGAAATATTGTTAGATTGATTATAAAAGTGAAAAATATAACTCTAAAATCGTCAATTTTATATCGCCACCTGACTAGAACGAAAAAGTTGTTAAAAATTAAAAAAATTTAGGTATAAATTTATTGCAAATAAATTTTATTTTATAGTAGATTAAATTATTTAGATCTATATATGTCCTTTTGCATTTGACAACGACTATGCTATTTTTATTTTATCATCAGGAAATATAACTATGTCCTCAAATTAAGTATCGAACTCAAACCTTTAACATTAAAAGCTGCCAAAATTTATTTATTTTTAACGGTTTACTATCAATAGAATTCAAAATGCTGAAGAATTAAAAATCTTAGATTCCCATATTTTAATTTACAACTACAAAGTTATCTTGAATTTTTGCTCGCTTCATAATTTTTTTCTAATTGTTTCAAAATATTTTAGAATTAATTTGAATTAAATTTAGTTAAGAAACTTAAAAAATTTTATTTTGTCTATTTTGAGTATGTTTATAAAGGAATTTTAGATAGATTACATTTGACTTATAGTGACCCAACCCCATTACACATTGATACTTTAAGGAGTTGATGTTATTTAGAAGAGCATTATCACTGGATAAAAGTTGCCACCTGTTGTGGTATCCAAAAAGTTATCATCATTCGTCCTCCCGGTAGCCACAAACAAAACTAAATTTTCAAACATGCTTTGATCTAAGTTCATGAATTTCATAATTTGGAATTCCGTCTATCCATCTTTACATAATTAAAATTTAATCTTAAGTAGTTGAGCCTTGAACGAAAGGAAATTTAGAAAAGCAATGCAGTGGTATTGGATCTGGTTTTGGGGTAAATTAACAACCCACAAAATTTTGCAAAAAGAGAATCAATAAGTAAATCAAGATCCTAAAATAGACCTTAAGTAGTGAATTCCACGCAAATAAGTCCATTAAACGCAAGGAAGCTATTATACTTTAATTTATCATAATATCTTAATTAAAATAGACATTCTCATCATGAATTCCCTCATAATAGAAGAGTTTTTTTAAAGCACAAAATATATTAAGAATTATAATTTGATTTTACTTTTAAACATATCTTTGTTAGATAAGGTATATATAACGTTTATAACTCAAATACTATTTATTAAATCTTTGGTTGAATAAAAAACAAGATAGTCTTTCAATTCGAGGATTGATAAAATTAATCAATCAATCAATTATAAGAAACTCATTGCATATCTTTAATTCCCACATGAACTTCTAATGACGAATCTAATTAAGAGTCTTCTATTTTAGCAAATGAATTATAGCGAGGATCTATGCTAATTAAAATTTATCAATTTTATGAAGGTCTAAATATTTTGAGACATCTTCATTTTTAATGTATATTGCAGTATTTTTATTAGAATAGCATATTAAAGGTAAATTTTAAATAGATTATAAGTGGCCATCCAACCAATATTTCTAAGAGTCTGGCTATTGGATATCATTAATTTCATTTTCCTCTATTGTACTCATTTTCTTTTCATACTAACTTCTAGATTTAGTTTAATCAAAAAATTACACAAAATAATAAGGTTGGCTTTTTCAATCTTGTAAATTACCTTTCATTCAATTTTCTAATTAAATTATTATATGTCTTTGGAATGACATTTTCTTCTTAATTGGCATTAAAAATGTAATTTAATGTCATCCATATTTAAGCCAAAATTGCACATTTGTTCATTTACCTTAATCTTTGGAGTTTTTAGTGCATAAATATAAAAACATTGTCTATTTCTTGATTATATTTTTGAAGATCAAGAGCCTTTTTTTATTTTTTATTTTCTCTAATCTTGTTTAGAGATTTATTTATTTGGGAAGATTTTAAGGTTAGAACTAAAACTCTTTATTTTAATTTTCAATACAAAAATCCTGCTAATTCTGCTCTGAAATTTTATGTTTTGCTCCATTTTTGTAGCCAATTTTGTTATATTTACTTGCTTTAGTCCCCTTTAGCTTCTTGATGGACACAAAGTTTTCATCTTCTATTTCATGTGTGACTTAGAGAGTAGTCTCATTTATAATGTCCAAAGTTTAGAAATCGCTGAAAGAATTCTAGTTATCATCAACTCTCTCCTTTACATTTCCCTTTGGATTCTATTTCAGTTCGGTTTGAGTGAGATAATTTTTTCCGTTTAATGAGTTTTAGAGGAGGGCCTATTGATGTCTCTTTTTTAAGGAAAGAGTTTTGAATTTGTTAAACAGATTTGAGAATGAAGAATAAATCAACAACTATGTGTTGCCTAAAATATTCATCAGAGTCACTCCTATCAAAAGCCAACCTATGTCATACTGCAAATCTTAAAACATAAAATAAAAATTAAAAGTTATCACTTTCAATGAAGTCACTTGAAAATGCTAGCTAATGATAAAGACAAATCATAATGCAAAGCTCGTTCAAAATCTCTTGCCAATTAAGAGAGGGACTCTCCATAGGCCGAAAGTAAATTAGGTACATCAGCATCAAAAGCGATCCCAAAACCATCAGCAAAACTTAAAATGCAGGGTATTCAGCCAGGAATACAACAGTTAACGCAAAAATAAGAGCATTAAAATTAAATGAGTCTTCTTATTAGCTGTAGGGGCATGAAAAAGGTGCACATCAAAGTACTAAAGTTGGTATGCGATTTAGTCTTTAATGAGTCAATGAATTCTCGAAATGGTTTTAAACCAATTTTTAGGCTTTGAGGATCATCTCTCATATTAGACTCATGAAATTTGGCAGTGAAGTAAAATGAAGCAAAGGTAAAACTAATTCCAATAATGAGTATAGTTATTGCTATCAAGGATCCATATTTTTAATTAAAATTAGTCACTCTAAGTTGTCCAAATAAGCTAAAAATTTAATCTAAGAATGGACTTTAAAGACTTACACTATTGATATTTAATAAACTATCAATTATCATATCGAAAAATCCCTCATAGAAAAGTCTAATTAGAAATGGATAAAGTAGCGCTTATGATAATTTTTAATACAGTTTCTAAAACCTAAAGCAATTAAAGAGAAAATTATCTTACGCAGGGCTTAATGTTCTGATCTCCTTCAGAATCATATTTTTATTTCATAAACTTATTTGAATTTAACAAGTTAATTGAAAATAAGCACCACAGTTTAAGGATTAAGTAAAGAGGAAAAAGAGTAAAAAGATAAATTAGAAAAGAACCCAGATTAAAATTATAATAGATTGGATACTATATTAGCATCATCATAGCTTAATAGAGATGTAATTTATAAAGAAAGAATCTCTATTTTCAAAGATATCCATCATAATGAAATTGTTGTAGACTGGGTTTGGAGAAAACTGGAAAATTTGAATTTGCGAAACTAAGTCTTGAAGAACGTCAAAGTTAGATATGTCTATGAACAAGCTGTAGAAATTATTTACAAATAAAGAAAAAGATGGCATTAGCTGGAATTGCAAAGTTTATCAAAGGTATGTGAATTATCAGCTGAACTGTGTTTATTAAATTCCAAAGCAGCTGCAAACTAGTGGCTCTATAATGATGACATTAAGTTTTATCATTCATAGGATCTTCGCTTACAGGACAACATTTAGGAAAAGTGACGAAAGACTTATTGACTAGATCATAGTGCTCATGAGTTTACTATAATCTTCAATCTTATCACTCAAGCAAAAAAAAACTAATTTTTATTAGCCATCCTATCCTAGCTGCCTGGGTATGGCAAATCTCATCTAATAGTTATTCTTATTTAAAAAGTTTTAACTGATGAATTAGAGAGTGGACAACTCCTGGAAAAATCCATTTTGAATAATCTTAATTTACAGGAAGTGCTGCATCTACAAAAATATAAAGAAAGGAAATATAAAGCGTACTCTAAATAAAAATATAAATGAGATATCCAAGGGGTTAGAAAAGTTTAATTGAAGCGAGTAGCCTTTGCTATAAAAGTCTACTAAATTAAATGTAGAGATAAATATTTTTAATTTTGTGGAGGATATGTTTATCTCCCATGAGAATTTAATGTTTTATTTAGTTCCATACTTGTCCACTATTTCTACTAATTTAAAAAAAAAATATAAAATGTGATGTTGTCATTAATTAGTTTGTAAATCTTTGGAGTCATCAATTGAGTGTTAAACTTAATTTAGGTCCGACCTTTCTGATTAAAAATAATTTATAGAGACTATAGACGCCTTAAGAGAGCTTGAGATTAACCTCATGTTTGTAATAACTTTAGCCTCTTTTTCATTCTAGGTTTAATTATTTTACTATCCCTGTTAATTTTCTTGCATTTTGGTTACAATTATTTGGATATCCTTTCTATAAAGAGCAATATTTCTCTTTAAGTCTATAATTTCAAATGAGATTGAGAACGTGCCTACATTTATAAGAAGTAAATTTATCTTATTGATTTATTTGTTGGAGCTATGATGAAGTTAGGATATTGACCTCCGATGAAAGCTTTAGCTTCCCTCAAATAAGATTTTAAGGAATAAAAAGAGCCACTGAAAGGGTAAAGTTACAAGTCTACTCGGTTTCCGACTTAAAAGAATTATGAAATAATCTTGAAGTGTGATTAGGCTGGCTAGCTCTTGAGTTTTCTCTAGAAAATAAATAGAAGAAGTGTTTCGACATCATAGTTAGGGTCGAACTTTATAGCCACAAAAACTTATAGCAAATGAAAAGCCCCCTCATATGCAATTTCGTTTAGAGTACCCTTTGAAACACCATTAAGATAATTATAAAAAGACAAACGTTTTTCTTTATCAAAAATTCCATTTATTCATCAGATAGATATTAAAGAAGAGTAAATTTACTTCATTTAAGTGTATATTTTCGAGTTAATTTTCTTTCCTGTTATTTAGATTTTAGATATTGGGATATGCAATTTCAATTCACAAAATCAATATAAATGGAGGGAACTTCATCAGTAATTATTTTAATAAATTGAGAAAAAAATTTTAAATAAAAATAAGATTGATAGAAATTTATTGTCCACTTATTTGCTTCAAATAAGAAGTATCGCCAATATATTGCACTTCAATTTTAAGAATGTTTTATTCTATTGTTGGCTACTTCGCTATGAATTTCGAAGGATCTAATTTTAAATATTACTGAAAGTTTTCAATTAAAAATAATTAGGAATTTTTAAAAAATATTTTTAATTATAAATATTTTCATCACTTTTAAAATTATGTATGTAATTGAGAGAACACCCATTTTGTTGAATACGTCAAAGAAATTTCACAATCTTGAGAACTTTCTAATTAAAACTCTTGATTTACTTATTTCAAATATAATTTACTTAAGTTTCTTGGTTGTTAATTTCACTAGATATTCTAAATAAAAAATATTTATTTTAAAAACTATATTTTAGCTTTATTTAGAGATCTCAATACTTAAATTTTTTGAAGGTATTTAAAATCTCTCTATTTTTATATTATTTTATTTTTTAGATGCGAAAATGAGCTAGTATAATTTATCATAGTTGCAGTTCTTGACAACATTCACTTTTAGGGCCCTCTAATAATTATTCCCTTTGCCATCAACAGCTGATATAAATACATATAACTAATTAATCAGAACTTATTATAAAGAGCCATGTTCCGCGCCTGATCAGCATTGGATGTTGGGTTTTTGCGGTGACCTCTGGGAAAGCCGGTGGATTTCAGGTCGACATCAATGGAGCTAGAATGGCAAGACCACGTAGAGATCCTCCTCCATCTCTATAAAGGGAGGTAGTGCGTCATCACTAATTAACTGACGGTGGGCTTTCACGGTGACGTGGCACAACTGATCAAGGGGTTACGCCTGTGAATTACTTTAAATCGATTAAGTATTATATGCCCGTTAGGGGTTGTTAATTCCCTTAACTATTAATTTAATTTATTAAAAAGATATGAAGTAGGCTATAGGCATTAGCTCAGCATAATCAGGATTAAGACCCCTTTCTAATAACAAAATAAAAAGTTTCTCATCTAAAGGTTCTGTAAACCATAGTCCTACAACTTCTGCTTTTGGTGGAAGTATTTCTGGTACTCCAACAAATGCGGGAGGATAAGGATAAATTGTCTCATAAACTCCTGTTATAATTAACTAACCAGTCAGTTAAATGAGTCCTGTACCTTCAAATGTAATGGATATAAACACTCTTCTTTTTGGAAACGCTCCCCCACCAGATCCCTATACTGTTTAGCTTCCTAATTTCGAACCTACAAAATGCTCAGTTAGAAAAAACGGAGTGATCAGCGGTTATTCAGCAAACACTAATTAGGGAATTATCAGAGACTATAACGAGGATAGAGTATCGATTATATTAAACATTATGAAACCTCCCAGTAAAAAATGTGAAAATTGGCCTAAATGTGCTTTCTTCGGCATATTCGATGGCCATGGAGGCTATTCCTGTGCAGACTTCTTAAGAGACAATCTTCATTAATTCATAATAAGAGATCCAGAATTTCCTGATAATCCGAGATAGGCAATAGTCAATGGCTTTAGAAATGCTGAAAACTACTTTATTGATGCTGTTGAGAAATACTCTAATGGAAATCTAAATCTACTAGACAAAAGTGGTTCATGTGCTATTACTAGTTTATTTGTTGATGACGTGTGTTATATCGCAAATGTTGGGGATTCGAGAGCACTCATGTCTCTAGACGGTGGTAAATATATAGCTGCTCTATCTACCGATCATAAACCAAACGATGAAAACGAGCAAAAGAGAATTACGGAAGCTGGAGGAAAAATCTATCAGTAAGACAATTGTTTAACTTATAATTTTTATCAGAACTTAAACTATCGCACGCCTTCCAGGGTCGGGTATGATGTCTCCAAATGGAGCAAAGTCACCTCAAGGTTAAGATTAAATTATTTTGGGACCTTTCAGAGTACTTCCTGGTAGACTATCAGTATCTAGAACATTTGGAGATATTGAAGCTAAGAAACCTAAGCTTGGAGGAAATCCAAAAGTCATTATTGCTGAACCAGAAATTAAGGCTTTCAAAATTTAACCCAACTATGATTTCGTCATCCTTGCTTGTAAGATTTTAGGAATTGCTTATTGATGAAGATACTGATAAGAAATAAATGTATCATAATTGGTTTTAATTTTTGTTTCCTGGAGTGAAGGGAGTCCGAAACTATTTTGAGTTCATAGGAGATGATCCTTACTGCATCTCACTACTGCTCTGATTTTGAAGCATTAGCTTTGATCTCTAGGTAAAAGTGTTAAGATCTTTAAGTACAATTCCTGAACTAGGACTGTTTAGTTGCGTCAAATTTCTTCTTTATTTTCTATCATGAATCATGAAATTCTATGCAGTAATCAGTTAAATGATTTTATCTTTTTCCTTCTTTGCCTTTTCTATTTGGCTGAATTATTTCTGTTGTTTAAAGAGAATTGATTAGCCATACTGATTTATTAAATCTTTCTATCTCTCATTGTTATGCTTCTATAATTCCTGCCACTCTTCATTAACTTCTTTTCTTATAAGTGACTTCACCTACAGTTCTTCCCTATGCTTTTCGATCTGCTTATCTATTTTCTTATGGTATTAACTGACTATTTTCTCTAATTTCTAATCTCTTTCACTTATCTTTTGCTAATATATCTACAAATTTCTCTGCATTTGCTTTGAAAGTTTGTCCTTAAAGTAGTTTTGCTTTTGCTTTAAATACTCATTCGTCTTCTTAACTTTTTAGTGCTGTATTTAAGAATTTTTAATTAGCGAATTCCATCTCTTCGAGAACTCGCTTTCTTCTTGACTCAGATAATTAGACTATACTGCCTTCACTCTTTCAAAATGCTCTTTGGCCTTGGATGCAATCTGCGATTAGGAGAACAACCTTCTCCCAATTACTCTCTTTTACTTTTCAAGGATAATATCCAACTTCCTTTGAGTCTCTCGTTCATCTTCCTAGTTACTCTTCATAAAGTGGGATGCTGTAAGTCTGTCCATAGATGAATTCATTGCACCTGTTATGAATGACTATTCAAAATTATTGCTAGAACATATACACAGGGAATTCAAATTCACTAGTTTTTGTACAGGTTGAATAGCACTTGCTGCAAGAATACCAGTCTTATTAAAGACGGTAGACTAATTAAGTTTATTCCTAGTCTTCGGGTCAGGTAAAGGCGACTCATCTTCAGAATCTGAAGCTCTTACTCTTAAAATA
>JAJKFJ010010006.1:0-14140 GCA_027382625.1 Tetmemena sp. SeJ-2015 | reverse complement strand
ATAAATCTTGAAGTTAGTGACCATTTGTATTCTTAAAATACTATTGTCGTTTGATTAATTTCATTAATCATTTTGTTTTTAAGGAATAGTAAGAATTCTAGGAGTTCCAGGAACTGGCTGGCAGCCTGAGAAAAACGGAAAACTCTCACAAATTTGAGGAAAGTGTAGTCTGGAGCCACTAATTGAAAAGGAATTAGAGCCAGTAGATCCACTAGTATAAAATTAATAGAATTAATCCTACTTATTAAATTTAACGATTGCAAATTTCAATAAGAAACTCCTAAAATTAGTTTTGAATTTGAATTATTATTGTTTTACTTGAGATAGCTCATCCAAATAAGTTTAGGCTCCTTCACTAAATTCACATCCTTGAAAGTCATTTTGAAGAAATTTAGAATGAAGTCCAAGATGAAGACATTCAAAAAATAACAAATATATAAGGATATATGCTTAAATATGAAGACGGCGATCGTGGCATCGAAGATATTGAGTTCATGATAAACAAATAAGCAAATTTAAGAGTTATTAAAAATATAAAATACAAGGTTTAATTGTCTTGAGGCAGTTGGAACATTCTATATTGAAAATGAGTAAATAAATTGGGGTCTCTTTATAAGCTTACATGTTAATTATATATAGGATATCTGCCAGAATAACAAGAGCTTATTATAAAAAAGAAACTCATTTAACATTTATAAGAGAGAGGAAGTAGTTCCAGTACTTAAGTTTCCTATTCTAAGGGTGGATCATGAGACGCTGGCACCTTGTGGTGAGCTCCTCGTCTGAGTCTTGTCTCTCGTCGTTCTTATAGACGCTCAAAAAGTCCACCATCCGTTTCATCTTCAGATGTTGAATAACTCTCTGCTTTAATAACTCATACACCCATTCCTTATAATTCTCTTATTAAATTTGTGCTTGACCTTGCGCCAGTTTCTTTTTGCACTAGCCTGCGAGAACTAGAAGTTATCATTGTAGAGTTAAGAGTTCATTCTTTTGAGAAAAGAAGTGGCACTGCGTTTCACTTTATCCTTACCTAAGTGAGCTAGATCATTCTTAAAAAAGAAACTAATTTTGAGAACTCATCATATCTTAAATTGCAAAGTCATCGAGCAATACCACTATCGTCCTCATCTACTTCGCCTTATATTCGAATCCTGTTTTTCCTACAGCGAGAAAATACTCTCCTCATGAAACTCCTACATTTCAGATCCCTCAGCCGCTACTATTGCAGATTACGGAAATGAAGTAAGCAAATTTCATCTTTGAGAATGAGAGATAAATGAAATGAGACTTCTGCACCTGATTGTTGAGTTTAGATCGCTGAGAAGAGTAGGTGTGATTGCGATAAAGATTCCCAACTAATTGACTCTCGTCCGGGGAACTCACATCGTAGCCTGAGTAAAGTTAAAAGTAAATACACAAATAATCACTTTATGAGTCCTCATGGTCGTCGTCTTCATACTAACGAAAAACCTCTTTCATATGGTCGATTTTAGATTAAGTCTCTTTGTCCAATATGGACGAACGCCTTCTCTAGTTCAATTAACAATTGGAATACAAAAAATAAAAAAGCATGTAAAGTTATTGAATGGTATGGAATAATCAGCAGCAACTATAGTGACCTATTTCTCAGCACCCCTTTAATTAGACCCCTCTAAGTTAAATTTGTACTTTGAAATTTCCTCTTGGGGTGAGGGGGTTTTTAGGGCTATAGTATTTGGAGTAGCTGTTCTTCGAATGTGTTCTGCCCTTGACCCACCATAGTTTTCGTCCTTCTGCTTTGCGAGCAGCTTTGAATTGATATCCTCTTTCTTCTGCCTCTTGGCCCCACCGAAAATATCCTTGGGATCTTTCAAGATTGAGCTCAAGTTTTCTTCTCTACTCCTAAAAACTAAAAGTTGTTAAAATCACATTCAGTATATGTATATTTAATTTCCCAGGCTTAGAAAGCTTATGCTTTTTATTGTCCATGTTTAGAATTAGTAAATTAAGTTAGGAGATTATTAAATTTCATCCTCTAATCGACAACTTGAATTGGGTTCTTCAAAATATTTAAATTATTTAAATTGGAGCACGTGAGACTTAATCATAATGAGCTTATTAAAACTGGTTTAGTTATTTCTTAATAAATATTTACAGATCTAGGTTTCTGAGAGTAAACTTGTGAAGAGAATATTGACTTTTAATATCCTTCGGGAGTGATTCACAATCAAGCTAAAATCTTAAGTTTAAATAAATATACTCCAGGCAGTTTGCTCATGGAGAGAACATCCCTTTGTGATAATTACTCCAGTGAAACTGCCCTATTTTTATATAATGCACAGCCCGTGCTCACTTTGCCTTGCCTTGGTTAGCAACTGCTTCCATTCTAAAAATAAGTCTCATAAAACATTTAAAGAATAATCTCTCCTTGAGAGTCTTCTCATCGAGTAGGTAGTAGTTCTTAATTGGCTTAAGGTTTGCATCGAACTCATAGACGAGTGGGCAGGCGGTGGGGATGTTGTACTTGATGATATCTACTTCGTTCATGCCGCTCAAGTGCTTCACAATAGCTCTTAGGGAGTTACCGTGAGCAGCCACTATCACTCTCTGGCCCTCGAGGACGCGAGGGCAGATTTCATCGTACCAGTAGGGCAGCACTCTGTCCACGGTCAACTTAAGAGACTCGGTCTTTGGAAGCACGTCCAGAGGCAGACCCTGGTAACGAGCATCATTCTTGGGGTGGCGTTCATCACTCTCTTCAAGGGGAGGAGGAGGGATGTCGTAGGATCTTCTCCACTCAAGCACCTTTGCCTCTCCATGCTTGGCAGCAGTTTCAGCCTTGTTCAAACCCTGAAGAGCACCGTAGTGTCTCTCGTTGAGTCTCCAGTGCTTGTGAACTGGGATGTAGTGCTGGCCCAATTCCCCAATGATGGTATTGTAGGTCACGATGGCTCTAGAGAGCACAGAGGTGAAGGCAATATCGAAGGCATAGCCATTCTACTTGAGAAGTTGACCTGCGAACTCTGCCTCGCGCTTTCCATTCTCAGTTAGACCCACATCGGTCCAGCCAGTGAAGCGATTCTCCTTGTTCCAGAGAGACTCTCCATGTCTCACGAACACCACCTTGTGGATCTTATCAGTTGCCTTTCTCATTTATCTCTTAGATATCTTTATTATTGCTAAATCAGTAAAGAAAAGAGAAGAAACAAATTGATGATTAAACTATGCAGCTCGTTTGGACAATATTATTACATGAAGTCATCATTCGATTATATTCTTCTTACTACAATCTCTTACTAAATTAATTAAGCTTAATTATAAATCACTTTAAACTTTGACAGTCAATCAATAGTTTCAAACTCACGCTTGCCTTCTTTGGTATATTAACTCTACTTTGCTTATCCCTTTAGGTTTAGACTTTGAGATTCTTTGAAAATGAAAAAGCCCTGTTTGACTCCCATCTTGAAGAAATCTACCTTGAAGGTTGAGAAGTCTTATCCCTTGATAGAACAGCAGCAGGATTGCAAGGACGAGAGACTATTCATAAATCATTTTGCGCAAAAGGAGCAAGATCCTCGCTACCGCCTTCCAAACATATCACCTATAAGATCTCAACCCTACTATGTCAATCCTTTTTCAAAGCAAGGGAACACCTAATTGCAGAGGTAGCTACAGCCTGAGCCGCAAGGATAGGGTTAAACTTATTCTGAGGGCTTGGTTCTAGGATAAGGCCTTCGAAAGTAGCAACCTCACTTCTAAAAGGGCGCAATTTATGAGCAAGAAGCCCAGTCTTAGACTTATTAAATGCTTTTAATTGAAATTGCAACTTATGGAAATGGCTATCAAGCTTATAACTAAAATTGCTACTCGAACTAACCTCACTTTATATTTTCAAGTTATCTCAGAATATCTTTTTTCACTTCGGATAGTAAAATTAGTTGGACAACTCTCATGATGCCTTGAACTATTCTGGCTACTCCTCTTCACAGCCTACCTTTGCTTCAAACTCTTTCAAAGACCAAAGTCTCAGGAGCGTGATCCCTCATCCTTAAATGCAGACTCGAAATCAAGGCTTTCAGCAAAACTAGTTCTCTTATCCATATTAGCCAGCTAGCCACTCTTCCATGGCTGAGCATCCTGGCTAATAGTAGATTCTCTATCCAAGAACTAAGCAGGAGGACTTTTCGTAGGAGGCCAAGATTCTGAAAAGAGCTGAGAACGAGAAGAAACTTTTCCTTTATGGGTCAAAGCGATCCAAACAGCGCTGCCACACTCCAGTCAAGACCTGCCTTGTGAAGAAGAAAGCTCCAAATACTGCGGAGAATACTCAGACTAAGTATTAGTTTTCTGAAGATGCCTACGAAGAGGAGACCCCTTTTGAGTTTCAGAACTAAGAAGGCTAAGATATGAAGGGCTATCTTATTAAATTACTAACTCTTAAATTAAGATTAGAATCTATACCAGTAGCAGACTCACTTGAAGGAACAGGACAGCATCACTGCTAATCCAAAGTCTTAATCGAAAGACAAAAGAAGGAAGAGAGTGAAAGCCAAGTCAGTCGATAGAGAGGTTGACTTTTTGTCCAAGTATGAGATAGGCCGCATCATCTCAAGTGGCATGATAGGCATAGTCTACATCTGCCGTACTGTGCCCTTCAACTTCAAAAGATTTAAGCAGCTAGTTGTGGCCAAACGGATGTATAAGCCCAAGATACAAGAGAAGAAACTTGAGAGTTCAGTCTGCCTCGAAATCCAGATACTTTTAAAACTTAGGGACGTCAAGGGATGCATCTAATTGCTTGAGCTCATTAAGTTTACTTGATTTGTTTTGTTTTTCATTGACAGTCCAGTGACTATCGACCTCATCTTCGAGTACTTTCCTGATGGAGACCTCTACACTAAATTTTTTTTATTTTCTTTTACAAGTACTTCAAGCATGTTTGGAGACTCAAGATGCCTGAGCCTCTCGTCGTCTATCTTGCGAAACAGTTGATTGAAGCTTTGATAAGAATCCATGAGTTGAACATTGTCCATCGAGACCTCAAGCCTGAGAACATCCTGATCAGAGAGGAAACTTTTGAGGTTGTAATTTCCGACTTCGGCTTTGCAGTTGAACTAGACAGCCCCGAGCTTTTGAAATTCAACAGGGTGGGGACTCTAGAGTTCTATCCCCTTGAGATGTTGAGCGTTTGTGACCTGGGACCAATGTCTCCCTATCGACCAAGAGACAAGCAAAGCGTGGTTTATGGAATCTTCTTTACTTATAGGTCTATAGTTGTTTTATGACCAGAGAGTGGACATTTGGAGTCTAGGTGTGATAGTTTATGAGTTGCTATGCGGGAGAACTCCCTTCTACTCAAACCACCCTCAGGATCATGAGACAGAGACTAAGAACAAGATACGCTAGCTTGACTACCAGTTCCCTAAGAGCCACAACCCTCTAGCTAGAGACTTCTTTGCATCCATTTTCCTGCCTCCCACCTAGAGAGCTACACTCTACCAGTTACTAGACCATCCATGGATTGAGGGAGCTCCTCAATCTCTTGAAGAGCTGAGAGACTGCTTGATTGGCGAGCACTGCTTCAAGACCCTCGATGACAGACTTAAACTCATCAAGGATGCAAAGAGGAAGTACTAAATACAGAGACTGCAAGATTACTGAACATAAATTGCTAAGTTTTATTATCAAGAGTAGATGAAGAAGGAGAATGAGAACAAGAAGGCCTAGAAGAACTATGAGCACATGTATGGTGCCAATAGTTAAGGCTATGCTAAAATATTTCAAGAATGTGAGTTTATTTTTAATGGCAGCATGAAGAAGGAGGAGGATGAGTGAAAATTAAATTTCTCTGCTACATCTTTACCATGATTTTGCTAGATTTTCAAGCTTTTGTTTTAACTTTGAGGGATTCTAACTAATCCAGCTAAGTTTTAATCTTTTGTCAATGTTTTTGCACTGATTCTTCTAAACAAGCACTAGTTCTAGAATCTTCTGAAACAAAATTAGGAAATACAAACTATTGCTTCTCATCACTTTATATCTTATAGATTATAAATTTTAGAGAGAAGGAAGAAATTCAAATTATGGCGGACATGCATGCCAATAACTTTAATTCCATTTTTTTATTCTTATTTACCAAAGCAGGCAATTCAAATGGAGACCCAAGAGAATTTAAATTGAACTAGATAATTTGTCTTTACATAGAAGTGAAGTCGACTAACAAGTACAACATAGACAGGATAGACTATGATTGGGTGGCTAAGAGCACAGACACCAAGGAACTACTAAAGGCCTACGAGGCTTTGAAGGAGGATGCAGGCTTTCCAGATTTGATGAGGGCAGTGGGCAAGCGTATAGTGGAATTAGACCCGAAGCAGCGATCTAGGATTTTCGATGGCGGCAGACTCAGCCATGAGGAGGAGAGGGATCTCAATAACGACATCAACAACTTCCTCAAGGACATCCACCAACTAGATTCCCCAATGTTTTATTCTAAGCTCAGTTCGACTGCAACAGACGATGATGACAAGTCTATCTTCACCAGTCGCAAAGAAGCACAGGCAAAAAATAACGCTTAAGTAGAAGAGATCACTAATCATAAGTTACAATGAATGGTGTTTGTTCTTTGTTAAGATCGAGAGGAAGAAATTTGCAGAGAATGAGCGGTTTAAGGGGAATGAATTCATGCAGATAAAAGAATACTAGGATGCAGTCAAGTCTTACACCAGGTCAATTGAGCTCTACCCAGAGGATGCAGCTACTTTTGCAAATAGGGCACTCGCACATCTGAGACTGAAAGAGTATGCGAGGACCATAGAGGATGCAACCAAGGCGATTCAAATGAAGCCAGACTACTTGAAGGCTTACCACCGTCGAGGAAAGGCCTACTAAGCAGTAAATAAGCTTGAATATGCCGTTAAAGACTTCCAGTACATCTTGGAGATTGAGCCACACAACAAAGAAGCTCTCAATGACTTGAAAGCAGTCAGAAACCAATAAGAAGGGAAGAAGCCTACTGCTGCTGCTACTAAGCCAAAAGTTGAAAGCAAAGTTAATCAAGAGGAAGAAGAACACAGACTAGCCTCCAAGGAGAATAGCCAAGGGGCTGCAAACGTAAAAGAGCAGTCTGCAAATACTCAAGCACCTCCTTTGAAAGAAGAAAAGGCGCAAGAGACTAACAGTTAAGCACAGGGCAGTAAGTTCGTAAGAGTGGCCATTTAAGAGGACTCAGATGAAGAGGAGGAGAGCTAGCCAGTGGCAAACGGTACCATACAAATTGAAAGTCAACCACCTACTACTGAAGTAACAAAGCCGTAAGAGAAGTAAGCAACAGCAGCTGCAGGTATTGAAGTGCTTCAAACTAAGGAAAACAACACTTGGTGGGACAAAGAAGCAAACTCAACTACCTAGGCTTAATAAACTAGCCAATAGTCAGAGGAGAAGAAGTACGCAGAGAGCAATGGATTCAAGCGTATTCTGATAGAAGAGGATGAGGATGAAGAGGAGGAAGAGCAAGAGGCAGTTTAGAATTCACAGCCTATAAAGATAGAAGAAGTGAAACCTTAAATTATTCAAGAGTCAAAGCCAAAAGATCTTCATTATACTATAATAGACATATTTTTAAGTATTAAAGTTGATGAAGAAAAAGTAAATGCAGAGAAGCTCGCTAAGGAATGATTTTTAAAAGATTACCTTCTTTAACTTTTTTATTTTTGGAAGAGGAAGAGAAGAAAGCTAAATAAGAGGAGAGAAAGAAGGTAGACAAGATTTTATCAGAGATGGAGCAAATCAAGGATAAGGCTTCAGCTGAATACAAGAAAGGTTATTTATATTTTAGGTATGTATGATGAAGCAGTGATCATATATGAGCTTGCCTGTCGTTTAGCAGACAACAACATTCCTTCTCTCAAATTCTTTAAGAGAGAAGTTATTTCTAAAGAATCTACAAGATTCGGAAAGAATTTAAATTAATTGTAATATTTCACCTATAATTTGTAATATAAAGGATAATACTTACTTTAATTTGTCTCTATTTAATTTAAATAAGTTTATTTATTTCTCTAAATGAATTTTATCCATTTATATCCAATCTGAGGCCACAATCTTCAGTAATATAGCAGCTTGCTATAAGTAAAGTGGGCACAATAAGAAGGAAGTGGAGTTCTGCTCCAAGGTGATTGAGAGAGCTCCCTATCTCACTGAGTTGAGTATGCTCGCCAAGGCCTATCTTCGCAGAGGCCTGGCTCAAGAGCACCTAGAAAGATACAAGGAAGCCAAGGAAGACATGACCAGGGTGAAGGAACTACAACCCAGTAACTCCCAAGCCTCTCAGGCTTTAACTAGACTGAACAAAGCTCTCTCAGACGTGAACAAGGTGGACTTGTCAGACATAGAGAACAAAATTTCAAAGATCAAGGATGCGGGAAACCAGTTCTTCTAGGCTCAGAAGTACCAGGAGGCAGTTGCCAAATTCACAGAGGGAGTTGAAATATTCTTAAAGCACGAGAAAGACATCAAGAAAGATAGAGATGTGAAACTCAAGGTCACTCAAATATACACCAACAGATCACTCTCGTATCATCAACTCAAGGACCAATATAAGGCCTTCGATGATTCAGACTTCGTTCTTAAGAACCTAGACGCTCAAAACCCAAAGGCGCTCTTTAGAAGGGCTATTGCAAATAAGACCTTTAGCAAGTATGAGGAGAGCGTGAGAGATTTGCAGGCTCTGTTAAAGTAAGATCCCTCTAAGAAGGATATAAAGACAGAGCTGGATGACTGCATGAAAAAGCTAGTAGAGTACTAACAAACCAAGAGAGAAAAGTCAAAAAGAGAAGCTGATTAACCTCAGAACAAACAGCAAAAGATAGTTGAGTTGAGTGAAAATATCACCACACTTAAGGACTAAATTGCTCAAGAGGAGAAATAGGTGCAAGAGCTTTAGAGACAAGCTGATTAGAAAAGATAAGAAATTGGAGAGCAGAGTAAGACCTCAGAGGAGGAGAAGAAGTAGAGCAAGCCTCAAAAGACGAAGAACCTTAGTTAAGAAGTCATAGATAAGGCAGCTGGCATCGCAACTTAGCAAACCACAAATAACTTACTTAAAAGCGTTCCTAAGACTGCAGCTGGATTTGAGACAGACTATAACTCACTCAAGAGAGACCTTCCCACTTTCTATTAGTACTTGAAGAATAGACTATAATTGATTATATTATCTTAAATAAGGAATATCCCTCTAAAAACTGTTGAAGCTCTTTTCAAGTCAGTGGAAATCTCAGCAGAGTTGTTCGCAGCCATTATGTAGGTGATTAAAGAGCATGGTCTTGGTGAAGATCTATTGCATTCTGCCTAATTAATTGTGAGCCTTTCTAAAGCAAGCAGCTTTGACATGACTCTGATGTTTATGAGCGATAAAGAGAAGAATGATCTTAAGGAAATTATCAAAGCAGTCAAAAACTCAACACAGGTTGAAGGCTAACTCGTAAAAGATATCCTAAGAATTTACAATTTCTGAGTCAATGGCATATTACTGATATTTAATTGATTGACTAAGAGAATTAATGTAATCTAAACTTCTTTGATGAAAAAATATTTGTCTTCTCTGAGCTAGTGCTTACTTCTAACTGTTGATTTTTTAAGACTTAAGCTTATTCTACTTGTCTATAGCCTTTTTCTGACAAAGTGGTATATGCTTCTACGCAGGTACTGCAGCAAACTTTCTGCCGCAGAACTCACACTCTATTCTATCATCTAGAACTCCTTCCACGGTCTTGCCAGTCTTTGCCGATTAGATAGCTGCTCTGAACTATGCTGAGTATATTTTCCACTTGGCGTTTAATTTTTAATCTATCTGATAGTAGGAGAGCTTAATCTAAGCTGAGTCTAGGAAATTCTAGTGCTCTTCATTGACTGTTCTTTACCTCTATGCATTGAATTCTTTCCTGCGCTTAATGAAGACTTTCTCGCAGACTACTATATGCTTTTAGAAAGCCTCTTCCATGAATCTTCTTCCACAGTGATCACATTCGACTCTCTCATCTCCTTCCTCTATCTTGTCTCTCACAATCCTAAAATACTTTAATTGAATTCACAACTTACTTCTTTCTGATTTTAAGTAGCTTGCCAGTGGCAGCTGTCTGCTTAAGTTGCATCTCTTCTCTCTATTGCTTAGTCATCTAGCAAGGATTCAAGCTAAGTCTTGCACTCAGTAAGTTTCCCACATGACCTCCATTTTGAGCTGAAGAAGATTACTTCACCTCTTCGTTGTTTGAAGAAGTAAGAGCAGGTCCTTTTTCCTTCTCCCTTAGCTTTTGCTTTTCTTCGAGTTTCTATTGAAGCTGTTGTTGAAAAGTCAAAGGCTGAGCCTGTGGTGAAATACTTGTCTGAGAAATAATTGGCTAATTAGAAGCTGCTGGTTTAGTTTCAACAGTAGGAGCTGCTTAGGATGGAGCGAGTTTATTCTGCTTTTTATACATAGATGTTAAACTTTATCTCTGCTTGCTGGCATTTTGAGACACTTGGCCTTAAGGATTTGCTTATTGCTTTTAATTCAATTGAGTTGAACTATTCTAAGATTCAGTATTCAGAGGCTGAGACTTTTTAGGACTTTAAGTTTATACCGTGCTTTAGACTCCATTGATTTGCTGAGCCTTCATTGCAAAACTACCTTAAAACTACTGATTTGCTTTTTATGCATCATTCTTGACTAAGCTCTAAACTTGAGAACTCTATTTCATGATAGTACTCTTAGTAAATAATGATTTTAAATTATACGATCTCTATTAAACTAATTTGTTTTAGGTGTCTTATCAGATTAGCCTATTTCAGATTTAAAACTTGCAGTTTTAGAATTAGGAGTCAAGTCCACTGCTTCTTTAACTTCTTCATTTGAGCCTATTTTAACTTTCTTATTGGAGTCAAACAACATTTCTGGATCCTCTTCAGTTATTTCCTCAATTTTAGGTTGATAGAATCTGCTCAAGTCGGGCATCTATTGCTAATGAACTGCTTGCTACTGCTAAAAGTTCTGAGGGAATTGAGAAATCTAGGCTTGGTTCTAGTGTCCCACACCCAGTCTTGTCTGTGAAATCTTTTTCCTCAGAGCTGGAGATGGCTAAAACATTTAGGAGCCGTGATTCTAGCCGGATAACTAGGCGAGCGTGGGAGTTATGGCAGCTGAAGTGTTATAATAGCTAAGAGGGCTTTGTAAAATTAAAAAGAGAAATTTGTGAATGTCCATCTTCCCTCACAGTGGAGGTCTGATAGAAATCAGGGATTCAAAAGTGTAAATAATAAATACTCAGGATGTTTGTTGCTACTAGAAGGTCCTCCTCCTCATTAAGAAAATCTTGCGAAGGAGGAAAGTTTTCATTTACAGAGTCTGAGGGCATGATCTAAATGGTATACTTGTCTATTTTGCTTTCCAATTCACTGTTACTAATTTCATCTTCGCTCTGCTTTGACTTTTACCTCAGTTATATGCCAAGTGACTGCTCAAGCTAAGAATCTAAGGACTTCTTATCAATGCCGTAGTTTATCTTGAACTGATCTAAGTTTACAAATATTTATTATTATAAGTTTAGGCTTCTTATCTTATCTTCTAAGCTTCCTTTCTCAATTTATGCTTGGATGGGTTAATGCTGCTGTTGTTGAGAAATCTAATGCTGCTGCCTTATTTTAGACTGCTGCCTAATTGTCTAATAGCTACTCAATTAAAAATAGAGAATAGTTAATTGTTGACTGCTGTTCTTTTTGCTTTTCTATCCAGACTGGGAATGATTTTGCAAGCTGATTGGTCTGGAAGGATCTGTGAACTGCGAGTTAGACTTTGGAAGGAGAGGTGAGTTTAATTTTTCCTCTTCTTGTTTGCTATCATTAAGCTCACTTTGATTTTTCTGCACCTGCATTAAGTTTTGATAGCGTGACTAGGGTATATGAATCTGGGTGCTGTTATAAGTTGAGCAAAAATAAGCATATAATGAAATTGACTTGGACTTCGGTCGGCTGAAAGATGAGGGCAGGCATGCAAGATTTTATTGGAGCTCTTTAATTTTGTCCTCTAATTTGAAGTTATCGAAAGCAGTAGATTTATTGAGGTTCTAGGAATCGCCGATACTTGTATTATGATTTATAAACTAGTTGCCCTCATTATTGCTGTTTGAAGTATACGTGCTATGAGACTTCTCTCTATTTTCAGCAAGATTCTAAGATTATCTTTGAGCCAAACTCATATGGCTGCTCAGGAATTGCATGCTTGCTGATACGGAATTTTACTACTACCCATTTCCCGAGCCCCCTTAGCTAGAATTATTGCCTCGACTGCCTGCGTTTCCTTGCCTTTGAAACCTTCCCAAAGCAGATTTGTACCCTGCTTTGTTGTTTATTTCTGGAGAATCCTCTATCTAATGTGGTTGCTGATTTAAAGGTGACATTTGATTTATGGAGTCATTTAGCATCTAGGCATGATTTCTATGGTTATAGGTGTTTGTCAGAGACTAATTTATACTCAGATTTTACCTAGCTTGTTAATTAACGTTTTGGTGCTCTTAGTTCAACGGTAGAGTAAGATTTTGTCCTTCTCTGTTCATACCTAGGTTTGAGGTAGGCCTCAGCATCATAGACTAGTTTCCATTTGGCCGGAGAGAGCTTTATTACATTGAGATACTGCTAATTGGTGGCTAACTTCCAATCTAAAAGTTCTATTAAATCTTGAAAGCCTTTTCAAGCATCTCTTCTGCGTCTGGTGCTATGTCGAAAGGGTTATTATTATTATTGCTTCTCTCTTAAATCCTCTACTAAATGTCTCTGCCGTTATTCTAAACCTGAGCGGACTCAAAATTCTTGTTTAAGTCTGCCTGTTTCAACAAAAGAGTCTTTTGTGGTGAATTTTACAAAGATTACCTTCCTTGAGCATAGCCAAGTTGATTCAATTATGAATTTACAGAGGCCTTCGGATTCTAAAGAGCTGCTGTACCTTGACTGTTAATCCCTGAACCTATTTTATTGATGCCTCCTCCTATAGCTGAGGTTCGATTCAGGCTTTAATAGGAATTTTATTAAGGCTACTACTGCTTTTATTGGATAGGAGTTGACTAGTTGCTATTATTCAAAGACATATTAGAATTTCTGCCTCCTATAAACTATAAAAAAAAGACTATAAACTTTGATTCGGGACTTTGTTGATTAAGCAATTCTGTACTTGATTTCACAGCAACAGAGGCTTGTTACTAGTGATTCGGCTTCGCATTCCTTTGATTTGCAATACCTCCTCCTATTTAGCCTTAACCTATTTTCGACCCACTACCTACAGCTGTTGGCGGCTTCATAGAAGAAGAAAAGCCAGAGCTTCCACTTCCATTTCCTCCTCCTCCGCTTGTTCCAGTGATAGCTGCAGAAGTCAATTATGGAGTATTCCTTTTTTAGCTTTCGGATATTTTCTGCTAAATGCTTGCGCTAAGTCTAGGTGCGCCTTCAGTCAGAGATTGCCTTTGGTTTTAAGTTTAGCCACCTTGATAATTATTGGCTGAGGGTAAGGAAGCTTATGTACTTGTTATTGAATTACTCTCAGTCAGATTCCTCTGTTCATGATTTAGAAGAGAACTTGTCGTGCCACCTCCTATGGCTGCGCCTATTCTATTGCCAAAGTTACTCTCCCTGGAGAGAATTTAAGTCTGATGCTACTATTACTACAGTTTTTAAAGGGTTGATGAAGTTTTTGAGGGTGGCCCTTTGTAAAGTAGACTCGAAACCTTGGAATTGGAGGCAGATGATTTGTGAATTATTGGAGTTTTACTTAGATTCGAAGTGGGCAAGGCTTGATTTGCTTAGAACTGATTTGGATCATCCAGACTTATGCCATTCGATGAAGTAACCTACCTTTCGCTACTACCTCCGTTATAAGCAGGAAAACTTTGAACTTGAGTGTTTGAAAGAGCACTCTCAAATGGTGAGGCATCTTACGCCATTTCAGGTGGCAGTTGTTGCTGCACCAGCTTTTGAATTAGGGAATCGTTGCTCCTGAGTTCTTAGGTTCTGAAATCACTTGTTGCTTGCGCAGATTGATGATGAAGTTATCTTTACTAGTAGTCTGGATTATTCTTAGGCTGCGTTGTCAAGCTCACTCTTTGATGAGCGGATTTCTCCGGAGAGAGTTTATTCA
>JAJKFJ010010000.1:0-14148 GCA_027382625.1 Tetmemena sp. SeJ-2015 | reverse complement strand
CCATTAATTCTTGAATAAACTTCTCTTAAATTTTGAAATAATCTAATCATTTTTATTACAGTTTACTTTTTTGTAATTTTAGGTTTATAATTTATCAATTTGGCAAAATAAAATCTTCTCCTCTGTAGTTTAAGTTAATTTGTGAAATTAAAGATCATATGTTCGATTGTAGCTCAGTTTTGTTATTCTTCTGTTGATTATCCAATCTTTAATTCTTATTTCCATGAAGTTATGAGAATATAGTTTGATGTTATTCGCTCCTTACAGACCTATCTGGGCCCTAGTTCATGATTGCTTTTATTACATCTGATTGCGGCTAGTTGGAATCATTCTCATCAATAGTGATATGATGATTCTGAGCTTTGGCATCCTAAAAAGACTATTCTCTCCTACTGTTTTCACTCAGACCACCATCCAAACCCTTACTAAGATGTGATAATTTTCTCTCCTTAAAATCCTTTGATTCTTAGAGACTTGAGTTAGTTTAATTCTTCACATTAATGAGGTCACTTGGGAAGTTATCATGAGATAAGAGATGGAGAGGAGTAGCTCCTTGCTCCGGATTTATCGAATTCTTATCATAAGGATTTTGAACCGACAGATTGTAGCTATGAACAGGCTTTTAAATTGCGATACCCCCATTCGCATGATTTTCAGTTTGCCTATGAGAGGCTACAGCAGCCATTTCGCCCCCTCTTTCTATTAAGTTTTACCATTAAAAAATATAAGAATTAGCATTTAGTCTTAACTTATGTGTAAGGGTTTTCATCTTATTTAAGCTCAATATTTACAAGTCTATTACTATTTTAGCCGTTGCTGTCTTGAACCCCTGTTAAATCGTTATTAGATAGGACGCTATGATTTTGGTGACTGAATATGCCATGAGTACCTTCTTATCCAATGTAGTCTTCATTCTTTGCAATGCTATTTCCCCCTCTGTTATAATTCCTCACTCTTTATCTGATCTTTCCACATGCACTGTTTGCTCTAAAACTTGGCCTAATCTGTTGCTTCAAGATTTCCAAATCATAGGCAATAGGTTTATTTCTATAGAAAGTGCTGCTTTGAGTTGGACACTAATAGTTATGCTAAAAGTAGCCCGAATTTACATTTGAGTCACTTGCTAGTATCCTGTATAGTTAGTTATTTTTCTTCTAGCTGACCTATTTTTATGCAGATCTTAGTTGCTTGAACTGCTGTTGATTAGTTGAAGACGACCTACCTTAAAATTAAGGATCGAAAGTTGTTTTATTTAGCAAATCGAACTGGTTTAAAAAGGGAGGTTGGTATAGAGAGTCACTGAATACCTTCTAGTCTGACAACTGATCAACTTTAAAGATTTTTGAAGATTAGTTGAATTTAAATGCCTTGAAAGGTGAATACGAGTTATTTTCTCTTTAATCTTAAAAAAATGATTGCTACTGCTGATGATGTTGAGGTATTTCTTCTTGATTATTGTTATTTATTATGAAAGTTGTCTGTGGGTTTATGTTAACTTGATCTCCAAGAAATATGATGATGTTTTGTGGATTTTTTGTCGATTAGGATTTAGTACTTGAAAGCTTTCTATACTAAGAACTTATCAAAAATGATAATTGCATAAATTATTCTTCTCTTGGATTTTTAGAAGACTGAGCCATTAAGATTGGTGTTTTAATAAGCAAGAATCTTATCCTAAATAGAAACTCTGTTAGTCTTGATGTGATTTTAACTTTAAAGTAAGGATTGTGCTCTGCTTTGCTAGTCCGACTTGTTGCGTGACGCTCTATAGCAAACCTCAGAGGAGTTTAATTAGCTTCTGTTTTAAATGCTTTCATCTATGAGTGCTTTTGAAATCTCCTTAATTAACTCAGGATTTAATTATATAAGATTGGTTTCTCCCTTGCTCATGATCTTGCTAATTATGTTTTGATAGGCCGAAGCTTCACCAACTTTTCTTCTGGGATCTTTATAGCTAGGCTCGTAAATTAACCTGTCTCCTTCCAAATGAAAATCCCCACTAGCTGCTAGTTACTTTCCCACACTAAGATGCTGATATTTAACCCCGCAAGCTTTCTTGGTAAGGTGGTTGAAGGACTTATCTGCATTGTAAGCACCTGGTCCAAGATGAGAGCTCTTTAATGTACTAGGAAGATTTGGCGAGGGATTTGTGTAATCTATAGAAAATCTTTGGCAGCTTTGATTGAACCCCAAAGGAGATCTGTTTCTGCTCTAGTCATTCTGGTGTGGCCTTTTCTTGCTTTGCGAGCTGGCTATAAATCTCATGGTGCTTTATGGCCTTTGCTGATTCTTATACTAAATGCTAGAAGTGTTCTCATAATCTGTGTCTCCCTCTTATTCAAGAATACTTGTAGTATTCCTAAAGTTAGGGCCTTCTTCATTATATTATCCTTCATTTGTTTTGAGCTATGCTTGCTATGACGTGCTCTGATCTTCATTATAAGGGTAGCTAATAAAATGAAATATTGCAATCGATGATCTATCTAGTCTGGAAAGTTTTTGAGACTTGTTGGCAGACTAAACTCTATCTCTCATTTGTTGAAGTCCCTAAATGGAAGTATTGATTTGCGACCACTGTTTGTGAGCAAAGAGGAGACTGCCGTTTCTTGTGACCTCAGGCATGAATTAAGGATGCTCTGGAGTTTTCTCTCTGATTGATCTGAATTTTAAGTCTGTGGGTCTCATGTTCTTTGCTATTTTATTTCTGCTATAAATTTAATATTTAATTTGCTTTTTTAACAAAGTAGTGAAATTATTTAGCGAATATGGGATGATTCTTGAAAGAAGAAAATTAATTTACTCAGTAGAAGAAGAAAATGATGGACGACGCATATTCAGATGATTTAAACGCAGATGGGTTTGAGGAGGAGTACCTAGACGATGACTATGGAGTGTCTAAGTCTAAGCCAGAGGCAAAGCCTACACAAAAGAATAATGACTTTTGGGACCCACCCAAGCAAACTAACCCCACCTACTAACCAACAATCGTAAAGCAAAATGCTCCCTCTTCAAAGCCTAATTTGCTCTCAAACAATAATAATTTGAATTCAAAAGCTTATATAAATTATATTTAGCTTCAAATCCTATTGTTTCAAACACAAACAACACCTCATCAATTCTAAATAAGAACTCAATCCAGTCGAATGTAGTCACCAAGCCTTTGCTCGGGGCTGCTAACAATAAAAACTCAAGTATTATACCAGAGGTGAAGGGAAAAGCAAGTAACTTTTCTCTACCGGGAGATGAAGATGACGAGGAATATGGCGATGGTGCTGGAGATGAATATGAGGATGATGATTTTGACGAAGACGAAGAGGAGAACTTCAAGGTAATAATAATTGTTCTCTCTTCAAATAATTGAAGCTATGAATCTTTGAATAACCTTATTTCGTTTAGAAAACTGCAGTAGAGTTTGCCAAACAACTAAACACTCTGAAGGCTTAGAATGACACAAGAAAGGCTTAGGTTTAGAAACTTGCTGCAAATCCCACTAAGCCAGGTGCACAAAGGAGGACAGAGGGTGATGATGATGAGGAAGACTATGATGATGATTTTGATCAAGAGTACGAAAGTATAGTAAACAAGAACAATGCGAAGAACAACAACTCAAAACCAGGTGTAGGAGTTTCAAACTTAGCAAAGAACAATAACTCTTAAGCCAATAGCAAACCCTTAATCTAAAATAGCTAGCCAGCGTAGAGTAAGTCTTTTCCATCTTGTTGAAATTTACAGATCGTAATGCAGGTGCTTTAGACACAAGAGCAAATAACTAGGCCGCAGTTGTAGGGTCTCTGGGGCAAAAGAGAGGCAGTGATATAAAGAGTATAGTAGAGGTGTAGAGCACTCCTGAGAAAAGCGTTACATCTAAAGTAGCACAACGCTAAGTGCATGTAGTTGAGGAGAGGAACCCTTATAAGTTCATAGAACGCACTCTTCTAGATGCAAGAGCTAAACTTGACAAGATGAAGGGAACTCCATAACTGCTTGAAACACTTTCTGATGTAAATCTAAGCAGCTTCATCATTAAACTTTCTTATAGAACATGAAGAAGAAGAAATTTCTAAAGGCAGAGAATAAGCAACTGAGGGAGCAGCTGAAGAAAATGTCTGAAAATGTTAATCTCTTAATTGAAAAGATGAACTAAGAAGCTCTTAAGAAGAAGAAACTTAACGGAGGGGACGGCTCCCGTCCAGGCTCCTAACGTATAAGAGCAAGAGAGAAGGAGATCTAGAACACAGATAAAGCCATCTAAAACTTGATAAGAGAACATCAGCGGCTAAAGAAGCGTCTTGAGGAAGTTTAGTCTCCAGATTTCTTATTGAACCTGAAACGCAATATCAGACAAACTGAAACTGACATAAAGACTTATGAAAAGATGCTACAATAGCTACATGTAGATCAGATCAGAAGAGAAAAAAGATTGGATAAGATCATTGAGCGTAACGAGCCAGAGACTATGAAGCAGATTAATGACTAAACTTCGCAACTAGCCTATCTTAATGAGAAAACTGCTGAGCTCAGAGATCAATGTGACAAAGCTGAGAAGCTAAAGGAGCAATAGCAAGAATAGATGGAAGAGCTTAGGAGCAGGCTTGAGAGCTTAAATAAGATAGCTGACCACTATGGAATCGAAGTTGACAAACATGATTCTAACAATAAGGAATATGAGCGATTGACTAAGGACTTGGAGAATTTAGAGAAGCAGAAGCGTATCACAAGAGCAGCTATTGAAACTATGACTAAGAAGTATGAGAGTTCTATTGCTGAAAAGAAGAAAGAATTTGACGCACTCTATCTGAGAAAAGCCATGATCCTCAAGGGTTATAACGAGAAGATTAAACTGCTTAAAATTAAGGGGTAGGAGATTCAAGATTTAATTGAGAAGGCTAAAGCTGGAGCTGATAGAGGACTTCTTGACATCTTAAAGAAGTGGGAAGAGGCCAACTAGAAAATATTTGAGAAGTACCCAGATGGAGAAGAGGCTGAATATAGTATTCTTGAGGCAGCAGCAGCCGAGATAAAGAGAACAGAGCAAAATATTAAAACTGAGCACCAAACTCCATAGGCATCAGAGGACGCTCTTGCTCGAAAGGGAATCGCCACTAAAAAGAAGAAGGAAGTTGATGAAGATATGCAATAGTACTTAGAAGAACTCAAGTAAAAGGAAAGTGAGGTATAGGAGAAATTGAAAGCTTAACAAGAGCAGCAAAGACTTCAAAGAGACAGAGACACAAAGGATAGATAGTTGAAGGAAGAAGCAGAGAGAAAATCTAATTTGCTCAAGTAGCAGTAGGAGTTGGAAGAGAAGAGAAGGAGAGAGGAAGAAAACTTAAAAAGAGATAGAGAGGAACAAGAAAGGAAAATCAGAGAAGCTGAAGGGGGGGGCCTTTCCTCGTCATCCACTTTTTTCATGAAAATATGAAAAATCACTGTTTAGCCCAAAATTAGCCAAAAACACCAAATTTTTAGTCCCAAATCAATTTCAAAGAGCCTACCCTGATCATATTCTTTAGTTTAGAAAAAAATTAGAACCTTCAAGAAATTATTCATTTATAATAAATTAATTTATAAATGAATAACAATATTATTAAGGAAAGTCTACGCATTCACATATTAATGATATCTAATGTAATAAATTTATTCAAAGTTTTCTAAACCTCCATATCACAGTATATGAGTTCTCTTCATTTTAGTTCTTTAAAAACATAATCTGAGCTAAAAATTTTTTCTGAGTATTTATATTTTATAAATACATATTGTCCTTTGGTTCCTAATAAAATATGCAATCCAATTTTCTCTTGTTCTCTTTTAAAATATTTTATAATTAAATATCATTCCTTTGCTTTTAAATAGCATAGAGCATACTTAAATAAATTTCATCTTAACATTTAATGTCTTTTGTAGCATAGATAATTTTCTTGGTTTTCTTTCATCCTATATGTTTAAAAATATATTTTTATTTTATTCTAAAAAAAGTAATATGACTATACAGTTGGCTTAAAAATAGCTTTTTTGTCTTACTACTTTTTACGAGTCAAGCTCTATATTCTAAATTAAAGAATATGATAAGGATAGGCTCTTTGAAATAGAATTGGGACTTAAAATTTAGTGTTTTTGGCTAATTTTGAGCTAGACAGTTATTTTTCATATTTTCATGAAAAAGTGGATGACGAGGAAAGGCCCCCCCCCAAGCTGAAGAATAAAAGCAAAGGGAAGAGCAGACGAAGATACAAGCCTCGCTTAAACCAAACTTGATGACCAAACCTTTTGGATAAAAAGATAAAAATTAAGCAGCAGAAGTTAAGTAAAGCATTATCTCAGCTCCAACTTAAAGCTTATAACCAGTGGCAAAGGTTGAGGTAAAAATTGAAAAGAACGAGATCGAGGATGAAGTTCAAGATGAAGTTCAGGAAGAGATTAAGAAGCCACTTTAAAATCCATAATTGAGTAATTAGTAGACCCCAGTTTAAGAGGTAACTCAGAAGAAGCCTGGAGCTTTTTCAAAACCTGCTTTTATGATGAAGGGATCGCAATAGAGGAGAAATGAACAGCAGTCTACAGATCTCAATTAGTCCGCGACTTAGGATGTTTAACAAAACTAAGATCTATCTCGAAACTAAGCTAGCAATATAAATCTATAGTATTTGAAATATCAATATAGGCTTGACAAGCACAAGCTAAAATAAAGCTCCTACTTCGTTTACTGAAAAGTATGGCATTCAATCAACCTAGAATCCAAATCTTAATCAAAATTCAGCGTAAACTCTGGCCAGCTTAGGTTAAAAAGAGTAACCTCTGTAAATTATCCCTGATTCAAATGAAAACAGCTAAGTGCCTATTGGAGGTTCTCGAAGAGTGATGCAGTAGCCTGCTAGTTATGTGCCTGGAGAGAGATTAAGGCCTACTCTAGAAGCCTAGACGACTTAGGATACATAGGGTCTAGTCGGAAGTAGGAGGCCTGCAGCTGATCCATTTGCTAAGTATGATAGCTACGATCCTGCATAAAGATTCTAGCCTACAAAACCGTAAGAAAGTCAGAGCCAAATCCCTTCTCTTGAACAAGCGAAACCTCTAATTTAACCTGAAAAACCTCAATAAGTTAACATCTCTTAAAGCAGAAGTCCTTGGGATAATCATTCAGAGCCAAAGGAGATTCCAACCATCAATTTCACAAATCATTTTTTATTAGCAAGCAAGTGGAGTTCAAAGTCTGAACAGCAAAGCTGGACTGTGGGGAGATCCAAATCCTATATCTAGTATTCCTATTCTAGGAGCAGGAGTTAAATCAAATAACCAAGTCATGGCAAATTAAAAATCTAATCCATGGGAAGCAAAGGAGCCCATTATTTAACCAAAGCAAAACTTATGGGATCCAAAACCATTCGAAGAACCTAAATAACTTGGAGGAGGGTCAGGCATAGCCAGCAATATGGGAATGGTAAGTCAGCCTAAGCGAAACCTTTGGGATGAGCCAGTATAAGACATTAAGCCTCTTTTAAATACCAACTAGCCCTCAAATGCTCTGGGAGGTCTCAACAATGATTTCGTAAGTCAATTTATTTAATTATAATGTTCATAGACTTCTATTCCAAGTATGAATGACAATTAGTCAACAAGTAAGCCTCAGAATGATTATCTTAGCATGATTGGAGATAGAAACAGCAGATAGCCTAGAATGAGGATGGGTGGGGCTCCCAAATAAGATATTAAGCCTAAACCTGCTGGGGGTTAAAATATTATGAACGGACTGGACGAGCTAGAAGGCTTGTGAAATAATTTAAAACGATTTAAGTTTTTAAAAGGTCTTCTATCAAAAACATAAGATCTATCTTTAGTTTAATTTAACTTGAAACGATTAGTAATTTATGAACGATAAACATCTGAATTTAATATTCTGAGAAGATAGCTAATTATTAAATTTAATTAAAGAAATTATCTAGACTTCTTTTAATTCATCATTTTCTTATCTTCTTGAATTTATCGTCAGCAAACTGAGCTTTAGCCTGATTGAAGTCCGGTCCTTGAGTTGCAGAGAAACCTGCATTTTAGCTATTTTAGATGCCTGCGCCAAAGTTTGTGGTCTAGCCGAAAAATCCTCCTCCATTATTTCCTTGCATCATCCCAAAGCCACCTGGATTCAAATATATAAGAAAATATATTATTATTCTAGGCTTAAAATCCAAAGCCACTTTATTATTGTTGCTACTAACCTTAGCCAAACGTCATAGGATTCTGTTGTCCAAACCCAATATTTTGAGTCTGCTATTGCTGAGTGAATGCACCAAAAGGAGAGGGATTTTATTAGCTTTAGTTCGACTAGGATTGAGGATTTGCACTAGCACCAAAACTTCCAAAACTTAATCCTGCAGGTTTAGGTTAATTCTATCCTCCTTAAGCTGGCTGATTCACAGAAACAATTGGCTAAGATGCCTAAGAGAAATTAGAGAATGCGTTTCCACTGCTTATGATAGAAGTCCCAGAGCCGAAAAGAGACTTTGGAGGAACTTATGCCTAATTTTTGTCATTGCCTTCGGTTATCTTTTTCTAATCCGCAGTAACCTAAATTTAACTTGGCTAGGCTTTTGCATCATTTTTCAAGTCTACCTATTTTTTCTATTGATTGATTTCAGTTTTTCCTTGTGGAGCTGCGCTCAAATTTTGCTTATCTTAGTTAACTTATGCAAAACCGAATGGTAATTTTTTGCTTTGATCAGTCTGGTTTGAATTTATCTCCTCAGTTTTAGGAGCCTATTATATTTTCTAGTCAGTCTACTTTTACTGAGAGTTATCACTAGCGTTTGCTGGAACTGCTATTTTTGGAATAGGGTTTGCATTTAATTAGAATTTGGGAGTATCATTTGTTTATTTCTCTTCCTTTGGAAGTAAATCAAATTACTTTGAGGAATTTTCAGGTTTCTGCTAATTATTTGGCTTAGCAAAGCTGGAGAATGGCATTTTGACTGGGGCAGCTTATTGAGTAGTAAACTCTTTGACTGGTTTGGGTTCAAAATTTTTATCTCCTAGAAGTAAATTATCCAGCATCTTGCTACTTCCGAAAAAGTCTGCATCATCTTTGATTTCAACTTGCTTGAGTGTGGAATAGAGACTGTTTGAATTTGAAGATGCGCCGAGGTTGAATTTATTTATGCCCTTCAAGGGTGTGGGCGGCTCATGTTCCTCCTCTTTTTCAGTGACTTAATCTAGTGGCTATTTAAGCAAATTCATGCTATTCTATTTTGCAGCTGCTAATTATTGCTTCTAATCCTGAACCTTTTGTGCTTGGTTGCTCTCTTATTGTTACTTATTCTCTACAGTTGACTTCTGTTGCTAAGAAACTTATTGCCCTTGAAAACTCTCCTCAGACTTCTTCTGGAGAGCATTGTTTAGAATTTGTTGATTGCTAATGAGAGGAGCTTTCGAATTTACCAAACTTTAAGGCTTCTTATAGCAACTCAGAGATAAATTAAATGGGGTCAATTTTATGTGCTAAATTTTAATCATATCATTCAAGCTCACTTTTTGAGAGTAGAGAGCGAGCATCAACTTCTATTTTCTTAAATCATTCTTAACTGTAAATCCTTTGCTGTAACTTTATTCAAAATATTAAAAGAGAAATATCAACTTATCCTCTTTTCTTGTACTTTCAAAGTATCATCTTAATCATTTAAGTCTTGTTATTCTTGCTCTATTTCAGGTGCTTGCAATTAATCGACATCCTGGAAATTTAATTGATTTAGTTAAAGTTCAACGTTTCCAAGTCTGTGTCCTACTTTATAAGTAAGTTAGCTTACTAAGTAAATATAAAGTTTGAATATAGTTCTGACATAACTTTCTTGGGGTCTTAGCTAGAATTTTAAACACTGGATCTTGTAGATTTAATCTAAATTGCATACTTGCCTTTAGCATTGGAGTTTGGCTTTTGATTATTCTCAGTTTGCTTTTTAGATCTTTCTAAATAAAAATTGACTAGTTGGCGCTAAAATTGATTTAGAATTTAGCTGCTGTCCATCATTTGAGAAATTTAGAAGCAAACTGCTTCCTTTCTCGCCATAAACCCTTAGAATTTGTCAACAACCTTTTTTAACTTAAGAGACTGAGGAGCTTCTTAACCTTCTCCTTTGTATAGTAAAGAATCCTTTAGGACCAAATTTTAAAACTGTTCTAAGATAGCCATTTTTGATCTGAAGTTGTCCTGATACTTAAACATCGAAAGTTCAAGTTAAACTTTAGAAACATCTTCTTTTAACTTATTCAAGATTACAGAACTGTTCATTACTCTCATATCCTCCTCTTCAATGATATTTTGCTAGCTTATCAAATCTATGCCAGGGGACTAATTTTTACAAATGAAGATTAAAGAAGATGAACTCATTCATGATTGTCTGAAATCTTTGGTAGGATTGTTAAAATTCATCTTAAATTTCTTTTGACTTTAAAGATAACAGACTTAAGACTTGCACAACTTTTGAATTATAGACTTGAATGAACTGCTAGTCGAACTTCTCAACAATTCTTGATTTCCTACTCATCCTTGCGCCTTGGAGTCTGTCCATGAGAAGTCTTTACTCATTGGCTTTAATTTACTTTTTGATTTCTTAGGCAGGTGGCTATTATCCCAATTGATCTTGGCTTTAGGCTTGAGGAATTACTTGCAAGGGACTAGGTTTTTCTTTTTGAGGTAGTAATTATGTTTGTGCTGGCTAGATAATTTATGATGGTATGTTCTTATAACTCAATATTAAATTAAAAATATTATTATATTAATCAATAAAAACTAAAATTATAAAAGTGAGCAGCAGTAAATCTAGTTTTGCATATACAAGAATAAGGTAAGAAGTCTACCAATTTAAGCAATTTTAAACATTTTAAACCCTATTTGGTCCAGAGTAAGCTCAAATTGATCCAATATATATACGATATAAAATTATGAAGAAATTGCACATAAGGGATTACTGCTAATCAGATCTTTGGATATTTGTTAATTAGAATCTTTACTGAAATAAGATATTGATCAATGTAGAAGGAAAATAAAGGGGAAACACTGAATTTGACGACCAAAATACTTTAAAATCCCACATTTAATTTTTCAAATCATTAAATTTAATTATTTTTGATTTATAGTTTGCTGCATCTGAATAAAAGGATTTGTCTAATTACTTATAAGATTGCTTTGGACATTTTAAATAGGTTGGATTTGAGGAGGGTGCTAAATTACTTCTTTTTTCTCTGTTACTTGATTCTAGTTCAAGCTAAACTTAAAAAGTGGCTCAGATTGTTGACTTTATTGCAGTGATTTTGAGGGTTCATTTTAACTAGACTTTTTCTCCTCTTCTTATTTACTAACTTTCTGTTGAGTATTCTCAGTAGAGTCTAACCTCAGTTGTTAGATGGGTGTGAGTAGTTCCTGCTTTTCCCACTCATTCAATATAGCGAGGGAGTGCTTCAGTTATCCATCGATTCCAAGCATAAGAACTTGAAAAAGGGAAATTAAATTAAAAATTAACAACTGAGGGAGGATAGCTGTACTAGATATCTCCAGCATCCACAGTTGCATGAGAATAGTGTTCAGGGGTCTTAGTTGATCTAAATCTGATTATAGTGAAGCCTGTAAATACTCCTAAATTTTCAACCTCATCAAAGCCGACTGGAGTGGATACAGTAAACTTTTGGTTCTTGAAATCATAGAAATGCTTCATCTCATTATTTTGCACTAAAAATGTCAAGGGCTCCTTGCAATGAGACACGGCCAGCATTCCCAAGTAATTATATTGAAAATAAAATTAAATCTCTATCGGAGTTAAGAGGATTAAACACTTGAAGTTTGAAAGCTGGAGGGTCATCATCATTATTGTGCTGTTGGTCATTCATGAAGTAGTACTTAATTTTTCTCTGGGCTTTCAAATCAGCTATCTTTGTATTGGGCGTTATGTTTGCTCCTATCATTTAAATTATAATATATCCAGAGTGTCATCAGAAATCCGAAATTTTCAGTAACTTTCTCCTCGCTCTCAAATCCAACTGCTCCAAGGATGATATTGCTGCCAAAGTATTCACTAAGATGCAAAACTCCAGAAACGAAAATAAATAAATTTGGTTGAACTCTTAGCTTGCTGAAAGTGCAGTCCTCATTAAAGTGAATACTCATCTAGCCAACTTTGCTCAAATTGTTTGGATCAAGGAAGAGTAATTAGTTTTCGAGGTCGTAAGTGGAAGCAATAATTTGTTCTCCAGCTTTGTTGAAAACTGCAGAGCAAATATTAGACAACTAGCCAATCTAAGAGGAGCTGCTTATGTCGAATAAAGTGAGGTTTCTCTCATTTGTAGTGATAAGCACTTTAGAGTGAGGTTGCAGATCATGGCCAAAGCTAACTTCAAAAAGGTAAAAAAAAGGAAAAAGACATGAACTTATCGCACATAAGAGTTATTAGGTAATTTGAAAATAGCCTAAAGAGAGTTAAATTATAAATGAACATACATCTGCCTAAGGAAGTCTCTATTTTATCGAATTCAACGAAGAAATAAGCTGTGGAAATCTGAAGAACTTTAATTCATTTCCTTCTTGAATAGCAATGAATGAGGAGTCCTAACTCAACTAAGCAAATTAAAAGATTTGGTTTGTCTCAATTAAGAAAATATAATCTCAAAGAAGAATGGGTTAAGCTCATTAAGTGATATGTTATTTACTAGTAGATCATAGATTTATTCTGCATTAAATGCTACTAGGAACTTATGATAAAGAAGTAGAGAGTAGCCAAAGTTATTAGAGGTCTCTAACAATCCTGTCTAACAATTATTCTGGTAAGCTAAAAATATTTTTTTATAAATGCCTCCTGCCATTTATATAGCTGAGAATTTAATAAAAAGAGAATTAAATTAGATACTAAATTAAAATGGAATAAATCAGCGGCAGTTGAAGTGTGTCAGATTTAAATAATTATTACACCATTCGATTCAGCATTAAATTCTAAGAACTTTTTATCCTTGCAACTTTTGTGTATGAGCGCTCAATCAATAGTTATAAGCGACACAAGTTTAGATGAAGATGATGAAGAGGATGATGAAGAATGCGTAAGTCATATCTCACTACTGAGAGGTGCTATTAAGATGATTAAAGAAGAAAATCATATTAATTTTTGATTCTCTATCGAACAAGCTTCAGATCAGGGGGTGAATCTACGATTTCAACTGACACGAAGTTGCAACTCTCCATTTATTATTTAAACAATCACAGATTTTAATTAAAATTCCTACTATAATTTTGAGGTATTCCTAGATAGTCTCTCAGCTCTTTGTCAAAAGCTGGAAGTTAGCGAGCTTATCTATCTTTTAAGCAAAATTTTGGATGTGGAACAAACATGAAGTCAATTTCGGGATCCTTCTGTTGTATCATTAAAGCAGAACTCATTTTGAACAAGTTGTACTTAGGATCTAACTCTGCAGAATTGCTTGAACTCTCAACCATTTTTCTCAACTTATTAAATAAATTTATCTATTTATTTTTCACTAGTCTGATATTAAAATATAGAACTTAATATAACTCAGCGATATTTTTTTCGTAAAATTTTATGTTCTAAAATTCAATATGTTTTCATTTTTAAAATATCTAACGATATTTTTAAATTTAAATATGCTTTATTTTTCAACACAAAAGTAAATAATAACTTGAAAAGAGTTAAGTAATTAATATTGAAAATTTTCACCTTATTTCATTGAAGCCTTAAATTTATTAAAAATAATTGTTCTAAATGGTTCGAAGTAGTTTATCGGTTTCTTAACTTATTATACTTCTACTCTTTCTGTCTTTATAGATGAGGAAAGGATTGGATTGCACTTAGCCTAAATATCCGATTTACACGAGCTTTGGAACTACTGGTGATTACTTAATGATCGATATCACATCATCAAAAAATGGAGAGAGAGTGTTCTACGGAGGAGTTTTCAATTCGTTAGATGCTATTCAGTTAATATATAAAATAAAAAGGTCATTTTTAAATTAAATAACTATAATAGAAATATCTACTGCCCATTTCAATTTTTATTTCTGACTGCAGTAAATACACTCAATGACAAAGTCATCTGGAATAAGTATAAACAAATAAATTTATATTCTAATTCTATATTACATTGTAACAAATATCAAATAATATA
>JAJKFJ010009995.1:0-14162 GCA_027382625.1 Tetmemena sp. SeJ-2015 | reverse complement strand
TTGATCATAGTTTGAATAAGCAGCCGCGGTATGTATATATTAATTTGGGCTTAAAAAAATTCCGGAATTAAATTGTAAATTTAATTCGATTAATTCAATTTTACATTTCATTCTGATTTCTACAATATCTTAGATATAATTTTGAGAAGTCATAATATTTAGTTTAAAAATCCTCTTTAAAAAGAGTGCAGAAGATTTTAATTCAACCTATAAAATTATAATGAACATAAAAAATACACTCAATAAATTTTTTTTTCGTTTATTTTCTTTAAAATTATTTATATAAAAGAAGGAATACTTTTAATTCTTCAGACAGCTTATAAATTTATTAATTTTTTATGCTGCTTATTTCAATTGAACTCTGCTAATTTTCTGCTAATTCTTAATAAAATTTATGGTTAATCTCTAATAATCAGAAATTTAAATTATACAGCGAAAAAAATAATTTACGAATATTATTTTTTTATTTAAAGCGAAATTTGAATTTTAGTATTTTTATAGATCAAGAGATGGCAGCTGTATCACATTTATTGCAATAAATTTTATATTCCAGCTGCAAGATTATTTAATTTACATCCAAAACAATTACTTATCGAGTATTATATTTCAAAATTTTTTTTTAAAAAAATTGTAATAAAATTGCAGGTAGTTATGTAAATTAGAACAAAATTTATTTATTATGTGATATTTTTAGTTTAAGAACAGCGAGAAAAGTGTCTATGTGGGTTATTTTGAGCCATATCTATAATAATTATGCAAATTATATTATAGTTGTGAATTAAGTCAAAGTCTATGACTAGTAAAAATTATAAATCAGAATATTTGTAAGCATCTTCATTTCAAAATTTAATTCAATAAATGATATGCAAATTCGAACAAATATTCGATCTCTCCTCCAATATTTAAAATTGTAATTAAGGAATTAAATTAAAGGGGGGATAATTGAATTTTAAAGAAAATTTCCACAATCTTAAAGAAGCTTTCTCTCCTTTCACGCAAAGACTCATCTATAAGAGTATTTGGTAAAAATAAAATTAAATGCTCTAGTTTTCGACTTATTTTACATTAAAAATAATAGAGATTAGCCTCATGAATAAGAACATAATTTTCTAAATACAAAATTTAAAAATACTTTACTTATTCTACTACTCTATGCCTAAAAACTTATGCTCTCACATGAATTCAATAATATGGATAGTTTTCTACTGGCAAATATCTTAACGAAGATTTAAATTAAATCTCTCACCTCAATGGGCTAAAATAATCATTTATTTTTAAAACAGATAGAATATTAAATCTATTTTAAGATTGATTTATAATATAATATTTTCTTTCATTATAAATCAATTTCAATTTTTAAGAAAATTAATCCTTCAATTTATAAAATATAGCCAAATAATATACAAAACTTATGTATATCTATAAAATTAGCAGATAAAATTATTTTAAAATCTATCAGTTCAGAAAACTGCAGGAATTTCACTTGCTAGTTGCTCTAATTGTGTGGATTTATCAGTTTATTCACTAGCAAATATTTAATCAAAATAAGTAGTTGGCTGTTTAAGCATATATCCTTTTATTTTTATTCAATTAATTCCCCATGATAAAATTCTGAAATTTATTTTTTTTTAATCAAGTAAATATTTCAAATTTGAAAAAAAAATATTTTAATCCAATTTTAAGTTGGATAAATTTATATTTGAATAAAAGCAATGAACAAACAACCCAATCTGTTAATTCAGTATTTGGATATTTAGTAGCTGACATAAACCTTTTTCTATTTGACTTGTATTTTCAAATTTTTCGTATTTGTTTAGATACTCCATCTAAATTCGAAGCTTACTACAACTCAGCTAAAGTAAAGTTATACTGAATATAAATTTTATATTTATAGATACAGTTTACAGACTCAGTGACCAAATATTTTTTTATTTCATATTATTGCTTATTACTAAGGGAAAATAAAATCATACTTATCTTAACAAATTATTTGAAAATCTCATTTAAAACTTTAAAATAGAGTTTTCTTTGTTGAGATACTGAGATTGTTTATTAATTTTGAAATTAAAATTAATAAATGCGTGCCAAATAAATTGAAACGATCAAAAAAGTAATAAGAGAATTTATTGATATTTTTCAAGATGATGGGCTTTGGCGGTGACGTGGCACAACTGATCAAGGAGTTACGCCTGTGAATTAGTTTAAATCGATTAAGTATTATATGCCCGTTAGGGGTGCTTAATTCCTAATAAATTAAATTAGATATTTTTCAATACTGTGCTGGAGTTGTTGCCTACTAAAACTCATCTGTAGATATCTTTATAACTCTAGCTACAACAGACGACTCAGCTAGATTTATATATTTTTATATTGATCCTTCCTGAAACTTACTCCTACTAATATGTTCTCTAATACTTTAGCTACTTAGGTATTTCAGATTAAATTAATTTGATTTAAGATTAAGAAGTTCGTATTTACTGATTATGAAAGCTTAAATTTTGCAGTTCTATAAGTGACTTACTAAATAAAAAATAGTTTTGATTTACTCTGCTTATAATGGGGAGAGACTGTTTTTTAGTGGGTTATTTAAAACTTCTGCTCTCACTTACTATAAAGGGTTCATGTATTCTTATGGGGACCCTAATTAATATTATACGTTCAATTATATTTTTTTATTTTTTTTAATCAGTAAAACTTTAGCCAAAATTTAGTGTGTTGGCATGCATAATGATTCTTAAACCTCAGAAATCTCAAGTTGGAGGCTGCAGATTGCTTAAAGTAATATTAAAATAATTGAGTAAACTAAAGTATTACTTGTTCAATAAAAGAATATTCCATCTTCCTTGTAAATTATGCTTTTCAAGAGACCCTATAAATGCAAGGTGAGATTAAAAAAGACCTTATACTTAAAAACTAGATTCTTTCAAACAATTAAAAGTTTCTTCTGATCCTAAAATAAAATAAATTTAAAGATTATTTCTTAATTACTAGAGCTATACATTCGGAGATTTATTTACATCATTTAAATTTAGTGATTTTATAAGTATTTTCTTAGTATTTGTTTCCATCGTGATAAAAATCTATTATGAATTTTATGAGTTTAAAAAAAGTGGTTATAAAATATTTAAGTGATATAATTGTGAGATTTCAATGAGACTGTGATGCTAACTTCAATAAATTAGCTGACTAGAATCACTCCCTCAAGTGATTAAATGTTATACGATGTTACCGCAGGTATCTCAAGCAGTGATACTGCTGGAGTTAACTTTAACTTCTATTATGATTTCTCTTATGATGGAAGAGATTATTTCTTATTCTTATAAATTTTTAAGATTGCAGAAGTTAGGAATTTTATTTACCTAACCACAACAGGATTTAAATCCAAAATATATTTTTAAGATTTATTTTTAATTTAAATTTAACTTATAAAAGAATACAAAATATTCTAATTATGTTTTATCTTTGTCAAAAATTATAAATGATAAGTTTTCAAAGATGATACATAAAAAATAAGAGGACTCTTTCATTAAGTAGTATATTCTTTATTTTTAATTTAAGGCTCATATTATTTACGATGTAAGGAAAAAATATTCATAAAATGTATTATTTAGCTTGGATAAATTATTTTACTTTATTTTTTGTTAAACTGAGATTCATTATATTAATTAGTCAAAAATTACAAGTGCTAAATTTATTTCAAGCTGTTGAGAAGTATAATAAATTTTATTTGTAGAAGTTGATTTTTATATTATTATTTTTATAAAAAGCTGCTGATCAATTGCAAATTTAGTTATTACCACAATACATTAATCAATAATTTTTATTATGACAATGAATTGAATTAATTAAATTCAAGAAGCATTTTTCAAAATTATGTATTCCGATTTCCATTATAAAGCAATCAAAAAGATTTAAGAGTTACTTCTTCACGTTCAGGCTATAATATTTTCAGTGTTTTTAGATTATTTGAATTAAATAATTGACAATTTTCTTTTTAGGATTTATGCATACACTCAAAACACTTCAATATTTAAGACAAATCCAGAAATCGATAACGCAATTTGCTTCATAGGAAAATAAAAATATTTATATAAGGGTACGAGTGCTCAGTGTATGTGGGAATATTTACACTTCCCTACTGTGACGATTAAAACATTACAATATTATTTTTGATGGGATAAGCAGCTATTTTTAGATCATTTAGTTTCAATCAGGAACTAGTTGTTCCACTGAAATTCTGAGTTGCAAAATTATTATATTTTAGTTCAACACTTTTAGAAAGTAGTCCCTTTTTTATGCCTTACAACTTTACCTTGACTTTCACTCCTTCTTAATATAGCTGAGAATTTAATAAAAAAGAGATTTAAATTATATATTAAATTAAAATGGAATAAATCAGCCGCAGTTGAAGTGTGTACAATTAAAATAATTATTACACCATTCGATTCAGCATCAAATTCTTTGAAATTTTTATCATTGAAATTTTTGTGTGGGACCATAATGCCTAGAATTATAAGCGACACAATTTTATTCAATTCAGATATTTGGCCTCTAGGAATTTGCGCGCATCATTTCTATTGATTGAGAGGTACAGTAAAGATGATTAAAGAAGAAACTCATTTTAATTTTTGATAAGCTATCGAATAAGCTACAGATCGAGGGCTGTTTGAGCGATTTCGACTGACACGAAGTTGCAATCCTGCATTTATTATTTTAATTAATCACCGATTTTAATTAAATTTTCAGCTATATTATATTTCTAGTAGCTTTAAGAACAACTATTCTAAAAGTAATAAAATTTAATTAAGATTAAATTTCAATTATGAATTAGAAAACCTTTCAAACCAAGGGGATAAATTTAATATAATCAAACTTGTGAAAGTAAAAATCATTATGTCCTCCTATAGAGTTTTTGCGTTCTTTGGGTGCTTTTGGATAAAATAAAATGTCTCACTAATTTATTTTTAACTGAACCTCACATATTAATGGAAAAACAAATTTTCTTCTAATTTTCATTCATTAGGAAAGCTATTAAGGCTTTAAACTAACAACAAATTAGTTGTATAATATAAGATTTTTATTTGCAATAACTATTATTTTTTTAAAACAATAATTGACTTTTACTAAGACCGAGAAGTGCACCGTTAAATCAGTATTTGACATGAACTATGATGATCCTGGTCCCTACGAATTGGATGTAACTTTTGATTTCAAAATTTGGAACAAATGCACTTATATGAACATCAATCACTATCCTATTTATAAATTCAACCCAGATTTATTTGAGTCAGTGGATTACCAAATTAATTAGATTTATATATATTGGTGAAGGAAAAAAATTCCTGGATTTTCCTATTATTCTTACAAACTATAGCTAGTGCAATGCCTCTATTGCCAGAATAATTGGTTTAAATTTAACACTAATTCAGTCTTATTTTTATAATTTAAAATTCTTAATATCTATCAAGCATAAATAAGCTACTCTAACTAATAATATTTTCCAGGTATAGTTTAGGTATTCTAAGATACTGTTAGCGGGAATTGGTATTTTGCATTTTACACGAATATATTAGTAATTATATATTTGAATAAGAAGACATACGTAGGAGATTATGTAGCCACTGTATATGTAATGTTTTAACAGTACAGCGTTCCAATTGCAAACTATACTTATAACTTTGTATTCAAGGTGAGTGTCAATAATTTATATGAGTGAACTAGATTTAGTTAATCAAGTGTTATTTTATTCAAATAATAAATAAATGCAATTGCATTTCAATCTCAATTTATCCTCAAATTTAAATGAATAGTTTAAAAAAATTATTTTTATCATTTGAGCTTTCTCAAAAATGATAACTAAATTTCATAACTTTAACTCTTATCGTTTTCATAAAATTAACTTGTTCTGTCTGACGTTGGGCTTTCATGGTGACGTGGCACAACTGATCAAGGAGTTACGCCTGTGAATTACTTTAAATCGATTAAGTATTATATGCCCGTTAGGGGTTGTTAATTCCCTTAACCATTAACTTGTTCTGTCTATTATAAGATAAATTAAGACAAACGCTTATAAAGATCTCTAAATTTTCATTAAAATATTTCAACTAAATTTCTCAGCTATATTAAAATTACTCTTAAAAGATAATTTCCAAGGAGGAAATATTGCACCTGTTTTCATGAGATCTATTCAAAATTAATCAGCCCAAATTGGTGTTCAAAGCATTTATATACTTCCAGATATAAATTATTTACTAACATTTATATTTAAATACTATCTTAATAAAGTTTAATAGACGATAACGGAGATAATGTGACCCTAACTTGCAATTTCGGTATGGCTATTGTTTTTAGTTTTCTCTCAGAAACTTCAACAGACCATAAATAAAAATATAAATAATGCTGATTTAAAATTAGTGTTCAAGCCTGGCAGTTCTATGGTTGGAGAGTATAAAATAGTACTCACATTGCAAGATGACCATCCATTTACAAAAAGCAATTATAAAATTATGTATATCCTTTTAACTCTCTTAAAACTTAATACACATTTTACTTAAATGTGGTAACAGGAATAGACATTGTTGCTCCAGAGATCTCAGATGAAGAAAAACTCTCACTTAACACTACTTTTAAAATAGATAAACAAATAAATAGCATTTCTGGGTGGAGGCATTCGAGCTAAAATTAAAAGCATAGACTTTTAGGGCTATATGACTATTATTTTCGATACTAATCTACGCATCCCTGCAAACTTCACTACTAGAATGAATTAATCCTTGCAGATTTATAAAATTATATATTTAATTGAGATATCTCTAATTCAAAATGGAACTAGAAGTAAAGTGCAGTATAACATAACAGATATGTCAATCAACAAAATTGGTCTACAGCTTACTTAAAAATAGTTGATTTTTATTATAACTTTTCCAAATCCCTCGAATATATCACTCTTTTATGTAAGTTTAATCGTAAACAACAATTTCTTTTAGGAATGGGATAAAGTTTCTGTTCAATTTGTCTAGAACTATTTAAGTCTATAATTTGAGATAATAAATTTGAGAATATGTATTTCTTTATCAGTGCAAACAAGTTAGTGATAATTAAGTAGAACTATGAAATTTCAAAAGAAATTTAGCCTTAGCTTTCCAAGTGTAAGTTTATACCATTTTACATTTCTCGAAGCTTAATAGGAGGCCATCATGTCAATCAAAATGAACTTTAATAATTATTAAAGTTAATGGTTTTATTGTTAATGGTGGATTCCTCAGGGAAGTCCTTTGAAATAGTGATGAGTGGAAACATCCTGATATCGATTTTAATGTAACTTTATGATTTATTCTTAAACTTCTATAGGAGTTAAAGCTTGTAGTACTTATGGGGCATGATCGGCTCTTTTCAATTGATTACACATCTGCCCATGATGAATATTATCTTGCCTCCCAACACTAGATTCTTTTACCTTTTCATTCTCTCAGTCTCAAATTTTCAGTTCTTCAAATATAGCTTTTAATATTTGTACAATTTAATTCAACGTTGATGGCATAAGTGATCAAATTTACGATTTCAACGATTATGATGACGAGCCTCAGAACGATTAATTTGATTTTGCTGGATACTAGTCAACTAACTCAATCAAGAATCTTGGATTAAATTTTTAGAAAACACTTTTAAATATAATTTGTTTGATTACTCTTCTACATGACGATTTTGGTAGCCACATCCCTTTTATTTGGCATGATACTGAACATGCCTAAATTATATTTAAAAAGTAACTTATAAGTTAAATTCTTCAAGTAAGAATTAGAATTATAATTACTTTATAGGTGGAGAGATCTTCAAGGCAGATTAAATTATAAATTTAAATTTGAGATTTCGAGATACTTTTCATTACAACTTGATTCTGAGATTTATACTTGAATCTTAAATTTTAAAACTTTACTTTTCTTAATCCTACTTGGAGCTTATACTATGCTCTCTAATTAACTTAAATAAACTACGCTGGTAATTATAGCTAATAATAATTTATTTGATGACTGAATTAAACCAGAAGCTATTGGTTTAAATCAATAAGAGGCATTTAAATTTGTGGTCATTTTTATAGTTCATTACACTATTGGAAATATATTAAATTCAAGAATTAATATATTGAAGTTTGCAGGTGGTGGAACTCATTTAAGAGAATAGTTTATTCAAGATAAATACGTAAAGCATAAAATTATTGATGGATTCAATTTCAAATCTTCAATAAGAAGCTCTTTAATAAAATCATAGGGTTTCGAGCTAGATCGACATCAAATGAAAAAAAGAGAACACTTCAAGAGCTCCAATCTCACTTAATTTTTTAAGACAATCTTTGATTTCTTTTAAATTCTAAGCTATAGATGTATTTATTTTAGACGGAGATCTTTCAGGAGCTGCTTTTTCTATAATTTGCACTTCAATTTGTGTCCTATGCATCCCAGGCTTTACTCTTATAACTTCAAAAATTTTAATTAATCTTATAATACACTATATGTTCATTTAAGACAAGCTCATTTTCACACAGTTCAAGCCCTCTTAAGTAGCTACTCTTGTTGAAGAATTAGATAAATCCCATAATTTTAATCATCAAGATTTTGTTTAAAATGAATTAAGTTTATCGAAAATTGGATTAAAGCTAATTTTTGGGTTTTATAGATTTTTAGAAGGCTTTTTTATGCTTTGATAATGATCTTTCTGGATGAGAATGAAGGTATTCAAATATCGTTGCAAATACTGCTGTCAGTTTCAAATATAATTTACATCATGAAATTTAAGCCTTATTACCTGAAAAACAGAAACTATCTTGAGGCCTTCAACGAATATAATATTTTAATCATATTATCCGTTCAGCCCTCATTTTCAAAAATGATGAGTTTGCTTCTATAAAATCTGGACTAAGAAGGACAAAAGTCTAGTCCGTCATCCTAAATATATGTACTGTAAACGCAAAAGTGTGCTAAAAACATTAATGAGATAGTTGAAAGAAATAATAGGGATCTTTCTCGGTCATCAGCTTTCTAATTTTTTAAAGTAGTTTTAAAAAAAAAAAACTTGCTTCTTGCTGTAAATATAATTTCTATCCAGTAAGGCAAAATGGATGCTGACAGCATTATAATGAAAATAATTTTGAAGGTGCATTTCTGATATGCTGCTACTCGTACTATATCTTCACTGATGCAAACAATTTGGATTTCGATTTGTTTTACTCTCTGGGCTGGCTGCCAATAGCTCTGACTATATTTTACTTACTTGCTAATTTCTCAATTATAATTGCTTCTCTTCTGAAGGTGGTTCATTTAAAGTCTTCTAGCTTGATGAGGAGGCTTTTTAAAAAGCGAATTACAGCCTATTTCAAAAAGGTTTTCGCAAAGCGAACTATTCACACAACTTCTTAATTTATCGATGTTCAATTTAAAGGCAGTCCTCTTGATAAAGAGCATAATTTATTTTCAGTTTTTATATATGATAAAGAATTTAAAATGAAAACGGACATGCTTTGGCAGGCATTAGGGTTAAAAAACCCACAAAAATAAACTCAAATAATCAAATAATATGATATTCCTACAAGCTTTTTAAATGATAATAACTCAGAGCTAACTATCTAGGAAACTGAATTTGACTATTTCCCTTACACTAAACAATAATTATAATAAAGAGACTTTAATTTATTTAAGATTTTGCAGTTTAAATCCAATAATATTTCAGAAGGATAGAACACCTAATTTTTAGAATTTTATAAAAGCTATTAACATTAATGTTTATAAATAATTATTTACTAAAGCTCCCATGAAAAGGGAATATGAATGCATATTTATTTTATAGAACAGAAAGACTCAAAAGATATATCATCAGATTTTAAAATTTACATTTATATTAATTTTGAAGGCCAGGAATAATTAGGGGCATATGATATGTCTAATAAACCGAAGGAGTATGATATTTTCTAAAATGAAATAATACCTGAGCAATAATAAATTTACAACAAATACATCCCTTGATAGATTATAAATATTGAATAAACTTTTTATATTTATATCTTTCATTAAACTGATTTTATGATCTTTCAATATTTATGACGGTTTTAACAATGAATTTGAATATTAATGAGAGCTAAATCACACTTAGTGTGATATTCATATGCTTTAAGTTTAATTTAATTAGATAAACTGATTGTATATTATTTTAAGATGTCTATCTCTCTTATTGCAAATATTTTCCTCTGTTAAAATAAATATGCATTTTATTTGGCTTATACTTATGCGATAAAAGTAATTGATTGGTTAAATAAAGTCGATGAATATTTGCAGGCTTAATAAAAAGTTAATATTGTGGCAATGCTCTATTATTGTAATCTGTTCAACAAAACTTTAAAGTCTAATTTTTATTATAGAATATTAAAATTTGTGTTGATTAATTAATTATCAACTTATATAAAAACTAACAAACAACAAATTCTCACTAAGATATCAACTCAATTTATTATTTAATTTTTGGAAGAATGAAATTTAATCTCCCTCATTTTTATTAAAAATTTTCAAAATTGTCATTTTAAGCAAAATTTATAGAAAGTAAAATATATTTAAATTTTTTATAAAAGAGTTTATTAAATTCGCAAAGCTCAAAATTGAAGATTATTTTTAGGGTTATCTTAAAATACTTAGAGAGTAATTGTTATTCCAAAATGCGAATAGGAAAATACAACTTATTCAGAGAGCATTATTTATTATTATATTTTTTAGTAAATTTTGTTTACTTGTCACTGTTTATATCTTAATCTTAAACAATTTAAAGTAAGAAGTCTGAATTCGATAGAAAACCAAATACAAAGGAATACTACTGTATTGATAATAATAAAATCAAATATTTTCAAAATTTATTTATAAAAGCATTTTAAACTTAATATTTGTATTTAGATTTTTAATATATAAAGGGACAAAAAATATCAAAATAATTATGATTATTATCGATTTTATACAAAAATAAAGATTGATTTTATAATAGAAAAAGTGGAATAACTTTAATTTATCTTTCTCTCCCCTTTAATTAATTGGGAACAATGGGAATTTCAAATCCGTCAAAGAGAATTTTAAGACTAGAAAATAATTCATCATTGCTCATTCTCATCATTTTAATTGCTCTCTGCCTCAAAGTATGCTACATTGATAACATTAAATTATAATTTAATAGCGATATATTATTGCACCAAATTTTTTTATTAAGTATTCGATAAGATTAAACTAATGAAATTTGAAAAACATAATGGTGGCATATTTTCTCATAGTATAAAGTATTAAGTTTGAAGAAGCTGCGAATAAATTTAAAAAACTATATCTCAATTAAAAGTAAATTTTTTTTTATTTTCGTATTAAAAATTGTTGAATAAATGTAATTTTATTGTCGATTAGATATGAATTTATTAATTATTTTATATCAGAAAAAAAGAAATACTATTTATTAGAGTATTATCTTGAGCTAATTTATTTATTATTTTATTTTAAGATACCAGGTTAAATATACTTTTTAAATATTTTTTTTTCTGGCAAAAATAATTTAAATTATATTCATAATTATAAATAATTTACTTATGAAATTTAAATTGATGTAAAACTAAAACTTTTCTTAGGTGTCCAATGGGGATGAGTGCTACAAGTAAAATTAATTTCCAAGATTTTATGGATTGGAGACTATAACGGATGGTATCAATAATTGATCTCTAAATTAATTTTTATTATCACTCCTAAAGACAGTGAAATAAATGCGAACTAATTAATATTATCAAAAATTAGTAAATCCATTTTAATTATATTAAAAAATATAATAAATATTTATGACCTCATTAAGTATCTTGATTGGTATCAAATCAAAATTATTTATTTTGCTTAATAAATATTCTACATAGTGATCCTCTTTTAATTATTTGAATAAGCCAATCTTCTTTTTGCTTTATTCTATGTCTAAATTAAATGGCCAAGGCTTAAATATTTAAACGTTATAGAATTAATACGAATGATTTATCGTGAATTCGTTTTTACTTTAAAATAACGACTGATTAATTAATAGCTCTTTAATTATATTTGGGTTTTGAGATCTGTAAAACGAAAATGGAAAGATAAATAAATCTCGAGATTGACTATGCTAGGGTATCAGCTACTATCATTCTCTGAGCTACTTATCACAAACTGAGCCCGAAAAAGATCTTTATGGGTAGAATGCGTAAGTTGACTGAAAGATGCAACATTGCAAAGCTCGTGAGGAGTACTCTGATTCACTTGTGGCTTCAGCAAAGTGGTTTGCAAAAACAATGGCGTTCCAGGGTGCAACTCGAGAAGGCCAAAAAGGGTGGAGTAAAGCTTTCCAAATGATATCAGAAATTGAAACTAAATCAGGGAATTATTGGTGCAGGAGACCCTATGCTCACTAGAATGCAGCCGAATCGAAGGAGGTGATAATACACAACTACTGAAAATAGAAATAATCTTGCTTGGTATAGAGAGGCTGAGGTGCAAATCAGCTTGTAGGTTGTTGTGAATTGGCGAGGTAGATGGTGCTAATTGGAGGTCATTGGTGCGAATTGGCGAGTTAATTAGTGCGTACTCAAGAATTCCAGTAATGACCTTCTGACAAGACACCATTCTTTCCATTCTTTTATTAGGATCCAAACTGTGCGTAAGTGTAGCAAAAGGTTCTGGACAGAGCAAGGATTGGAGGCAAAAGAAATTTCAATGTGGACTGCCTTTTACATAAGATGAGAATTGAAAAAGGATCAGAAACATATCAGCGCAAAATATGCATGAACTCGATATGGATTGAGATGAAGCATTAAAAAGTCAGTGAGAGTTAAACTTCGAGAAGTGGAAGGCTCTCTAGAGTTTAAAAAGCCAAGCTAATACACGAGAGAGTAAAGAGATAAATAAAACTACCCAAAGAAGCAGATTAAAACTATTCTTTTGAAATTTGCAAATTAAGTAAAAAAACTCCATTTATAGAAAGTGCAAATAAATACCAGTTATTTTTTTAGAGAAAAAAAATTCACGATAAAGCATTCGTATTAATTATTTTTTGAATACTTTATGAATTCACACTTTAAATTTTAAAACCCATTCCTTCGAAAGAATTAAAATTAAAATTAATTGACTTAGTTTAATTTTTTAATTATGCAATAAATTCATATCTATATTTTTATGCTGTAGTTCAAAATTAGAATGGGAATGGTGATATATATTTCGGTGGCTCTTTGAATAGCGTAGCAATCATTTAATTTATTTATATATACATTTAAATATAATTTAATTTTAATGTAAATGCTGGGAATGATTCTTAATACCTAGTATTGTAAAATTTATGAAAGAATTTAATCATTTATTAATTTAATTTTACTATATTTATCAAATTATTAATAAAAACTATTACTCGTGGTTATTTCTAGTCAAAATGTAAATGAAAGTCCAAATAGAAAGAAAATATATTAAGTGTTGTAAATTGTTATCAGTTGAAATAAGAGTTCATGGCTTAAATATTGAACTTACTTTATACTTTATAATTGCGATATAATTATATAATTATGTTTTGCAGTTTTTGGGAGTTTAATGTAATAATTGTAGGATGAATATGAATGCGTGATTAGATGTCTATTAGTTCATAAATAAACTGCTTATAATTATACAGGATAGGAAAATAACACTCGTAGTGCATGGATGGAATTACAAAACTAGTCATTTTAAAAATTGAGTTTTTTTATGTTTGCTCTATCTCTGCGCTCAAGTCCTTCTTGGTATCCTTCTTATCTACTTTTACAGTATTTATTAGTGATGTATAAATTACGCTTACCTAGATTGTTGGAGTATGATTCTTGAATAAATTACTCTAAAATCGGAATTGATGAGTTGTATTTAACAAATTTTGTAAAATGACTATCTGTCCTCTCTGCTCACTCTAAAATAAAATGTCAAATTATTTTAAGACATTACTTATTTCGACATGAAGATCTTGAATAAAGTTGTTAGGCTGCTTAGCGAATTATTGTAAGAATCAGGGGTGAAGTCAAAATTGCAGAAATAAATCAAAGCTCAGACACTGAAAGTCTTCTCCTATATGCAGGATAAATATAGACCCGTGCCAGAATAATTGGACTCAGATCGACAGAA